>JAKSZP010019235.1:0-26195 GCA_022478985.1 Massospora cicadina
AGTCTCACGCCATTTTAGGGCATATAAGAGCGCAGAAACCTATGAGTGGCTTAAAGAACGGTACTACTGGGAGGACATTATGGAGACCATAATCGAAGTTCTGGATGCCTGTCTAACATGCAAAAAGCAATCCAGCTTCAATACCAGGTATAAATACCAACCTACCACTCCTCAACAGCCCTTCCACACGATAAGCTTAGATGTGGTTGGCCCTTTACCTCAAACTACAGGTGGAAGCTGATATATATTAGTAAGAATTGATCACTTTACAAAATGGTCAAGGATGCGGCACTTCCTGCGCAGACAGCCAAAGTCCCGGTCACCTTTCTCCACCAGTGTATCTTTTTATAGCACTAGGTGGTCCCAACCTAAAGGAGGGATACACCGATCTTCTCCACCAGTTTATCTTCACTCGCCATGGTTGCCCCTAGGTTCTTCTCTGTGATAATAGGAAAAACTTTACCTACAGAGTGGTTAGAATATAGCCACTTCTATGGGAGCCCAGCAACTTTTCTCAGCCACTTACGACCCTTCCACCAATAGTACTTTTGAGAGAGCTAATGAAACCTTGGTTTCTATCTTAAAAAAGATGGCTACTTCAGACCCTCTTCAACGGGATCTATATATGTCCAGTTCCTTCATGGCCTACCGCATTGGTTATCACCAGATCCTCAAGGTGTCCCCTTTCTGTGTGTTGTATGGCTGAGAACCTGAAGTGCCAGATTTACTAGCCAAAGATGTTTTCTCAGCGAGGACTGATGATCTGACCAAGCCATGAAGTGGTTGGCGCAGAACATCATCCAGTCACAGTCAGAGGCTATGACTAATTTGGCCAAAACTGTCACTAAAGAGGGCCAATCAGCCAATGAGCTCCGGCCACCTCTCCCTTCCTTTCAAGTGTCAGACTTGGTACTCTACTACACAACCGTAACATGCCTAGAAGGGAAAAGCTTGGGTCCATCTGGGAAGGGCCTTTTGTTATCACCTATAAGAGAGGGGATGAGTACTCCATCAAATCCCTTACTTCTGGAGTTACTATTAACCGAGTGTATGGATGGTTCTTGCAGCCTTATACCCCTTACCACTCTTAAAGGGGGTAATGTCAGACAATCGAAGGTCCGATTTTGTGAGAAGAGTGTTTCAAGGGTAAGTACGGCAGATATCCCACAAAAACCCTATTTGATTCTCAGTGGAATCCATTAAATTAAAATAATACTATTACTCACCATCATTGGCCAAAATGATAAATTGTTAATAGTTGGGTTGTGCTGAACCTGCAGCCAAATCTGAGAATTATTCTGAGGTTCCAACATCTGATTTGATAATATATAAAATCTTTGCCCCACGGGGCTATTCTATCAGTTAATGACCATCCATCAGCCATCCCATTGAAGCAAGGCGAAGTTTGAGAGCTCCAATAGGTCTGAACCCCATATTCCTTAATTTGGCTATCTTTAGCCTAATCTAAAGTCGTACCTCCTCCATTTTGAGCCTTGATACATTTAAATACTAAGCATCAAGGTAGTAAGAGGATTCGGTTTTTGACCCCAAGGACAATTCTAATAAAAATCTAGTGAATTCGCCCCCTAAAAATAATTATCCCAACAGTAGAGAGTGTAACTTTTCATGCGAAAAATTGTTGAAATTCAGGGTGCAAAGCGCCAAAGAGCAACAAAATACCCTGAATTCCAACAATGGTGGAGGGGGATTTGGGAAATAGAGCCTTCTTATTTGGCTCTCTCCGCTCATTGGAATCAGCACCCAGTATTCCATGCTTCTCAGTTGTCCCCTTTTAAGGTGGAGGAACCCACCATCCCTGAACTGATGTGACTGAGGGATCAGAGGCAATGGGGTTGGATGCCATTCTAGCATTGTGATAATCATGTCGCTTGGTGCAATAGTTGATTGCCTGGAAGGGTTTGCCTTCCTATGAGTTCATATGTTAGTGCTTGCAATTGTGCCAATTGTCACAAGTTGGTGGAGGCTTTCCACTCTGCATACCTGGATGTTCCCCACCCTCCCCAGAAGATTGCCTCCATCTGGCAATCAAACTCTTAAAAGTGAACAAGGATGTTTCACCTGTCCAAGTTCCCAGTGAGGGTGGTCCCCCAACTCAAAAAAAGGAAAGGTAATGTAAGTCTTGGGGAGCAACCTTTGTAGCTTAATTGGAAGGAATTCCCATTTATTATCATGAAGGGGAGGAAGCCAGTGGCTGAACCTCTTGTCACTCATGGTTGACTTACCCCATCTGGTAGATGAGAGGTGGGTGTAGTCATATCCCTTTAAAATCGCGCCTCTTTCCCCTATGTCAACCACCCATGAGTTAAACAAGAAAATTAAGGTTGTATGTTGGGAATTGGCAGTGGCCAGGGGTCATTGCCAGCAGAGGGTTGGCAAAGATTCTCCCTGAAAGAGATTGTCTCTACTGGTTTGAGTTCCGCTGATAATTTAAATTAATATCTGGAAAAATAAATAAAAAAATCAAATCAGTATCAGGCTTGAGAAACCTCAACCGCCATTCTTCTCCTTCTTAGAAATCATGAGCCCATCCTTGACAGGTACAGGCGCAATAAAACCCTTCCCTACTCAATGAACCACCAATATGTGGTCTGGCCCTGGGCGCACATAGCGCCTGCTGGACAAAGCGTCGCTAATCTGCCAAGCATAATCAAGCCAGGATGAAAATTTGGTGAAAAAATTTGAAATTAAGTAAGCTGGCCAGGATGAGACCAATTTGGCGTCTTGTTGATCTTGAAATGTCAATCTGCTATAGCTGAATCACAAGCTTAGTCCTGTCCATATATGCATTTGTTCTCACTCCTTCATTAGTGAATTTACAAGGCATAAGACCCCAACAGTTTCCGCTGTCACTCCTTTTTCCCCTTTTTTATTTTTAGTTTTAACAAAAAAATCCTTAGAAAATCATTTTTTGTGACGTTAAGAATTCTGCCAGACATTTAATGGATAATGTTCCCATATTTTAGAAAATTTATGGATAGTACTTGTGGTTGCTCTATTCCTTTTGCATCCCTCAATATGGATGGCTGTATTAGAGGTACGCTGGCTGGTGTTTGAATGATTAATTATCCTGAGTGCCAGCGCAGTCTATTTATTATCTGTACGCTCCATAACAGGATCACAACAAGATTGGTTCTGGTATTCAGTAAATTTAGCCCAGTTTGTGCCCACAATAAGTCATAGCAGCGCCTATGCATCTGCATCATCTGGATAAAAGTTTATAATCATATCCTTCATGTGTGGGCTTTGAAATTGATAAGGCCCATATTGCCTTTACATTTGGGCCAGAACAGTGTATCAAGGGAAATTTCCGCCGGTTTGGACTTATACCATAGGAAGATTATATAAGAAGCAATTTTTAGTTTTTGTTCCAATGTTGGGCTCAGCAGTGGCACATGGCTACATACCAGAGCTTTGATAGAATAAAAACGTTAATCACCTATACCTTCCTTTGAGTTAAAGAGGTTTTGCTTCCAGTAAGTCATACTGGCCAATATGCTAGACAGCGCTGTCTGATCCTTCTATTTAACTGCCAGGCCCTTCTCGTTGAACATTACCCCCAGTACTGGAAAATTTATGTAGGCTTCAGGGGAATTATGCCATTTGCAAATGGAACTGCAGTTCACCAATCTTAATTATGACATTATTATCTTTATTAATTTTCCACATTGATGCCAATTGGTAAAGGCTAAGGTTCTCTTTGATACTGTCAAGATAGTTCTATGAACCAATATCTACCACCATGTCATCTTCAAATGCCTGCATCTTGACAGGTCATTGTTTGGGGTGGTTGATACCTCAGAGTTTCAACTCCAATGCTGCCAACATTCTGTTTACTTCCAATAAAATATAATTTGAGACATGGGGTCATCTTAGCAAAGGCAATGTACAGTTGTAAATTTATCTGTTAAACCATTAATGACAAAAACCTTGGTTGTGAGACCTGAGTAGAGTGTATTGACCAAGGTATAAAACTGGTGATTATACCAAACTCCCTCATTGTCAACTTTAGGAATGACCATGCTACCTTATTGTAGGCCCTATCTATGTCCAAGAACATGAGGTAGCATTATTGGATCCTTGCATGTTCTGTATTATGTTTTGATTTGAGCCAATTTTCTCATATAGTCCAACCTTTAATAAAATCATTCAGGGCTTTATGGAGGGATTTAGGCGCCATGTTATCATTAATTTAACAGAATTCTTATTACTAGCTTATAATCAGAATTTGATAGTGCTATTGGCTAGTTTCAGGAGTCTGTTGAATACCTTCTTTTAGAGAAGAAAAATATGGGTCTCTTAGCCCCTCATTACTTGAGACCTGGTATGTAATCAATGACAAAAATAGGCAAGTCAATTCTTGCGCAACAGAGTCACAAATTGCTTAGAACATTCATATGCATATATTTTTAGAGCTGGGTGACTTGCCCTTTGGCGCATCCTTGGGCGTCTGCTTTGCCTCTTCCACAATAATATTAGCGGTAAGATACCGCTTGTCTTCATCTTAAAACATATGGAGTGGCAGATTTTCCAGGTCAATTAAGGTTTTGGTTGACAATTTACTGGTTTTGCAATAGCAGAAAAGTTCGCATACTATCAATTGATTTTTATTTTGAAGATGAGGCTTTGAAGCTTCACCGTTAAGATTTTTTACCTGCATTATTTTAACCTATAATAAGATTTCTTTGAGACATGCCAAGTTCTAAATGGTCATCATCCCCAGAAGGCTTTTTTTAGTACTAGATCCCCCAGAAGGCTTTGATGGTCATAAATCGCGTTTTTTTGGCGCTCTATTTCCTGTTTATTTATGAGAGCAAATATGTTTTTGTGTATCAACATAAAAGATGCGCCATCATTCTTTGATTCACCATCACATGAGCTTCAGGGTAGCCAGGGCATCCTTCATCTTCTAAATGATGGCAGTTCACTTGTAGGTTTTTCCCCTCTATTACTTGATGCTGCCCTTATTAATCATATCTCTTATTCTGATCCAGCGGACAAGGGGGTCATTTCACACCTGCTGATCCAAATGCATGATAATTTGATTAAACCCCCTTTGTTAGTTTAGCGCCATTCTGTGTCCCTTAGGGTAGATGGAGAGCTCTGCCATTCTCTTCACTTTAGGGTCTCTCCCAGATCCAAGGCCACCTGCATAATCTTATGGTCACTTTTCAGGTTGATGATGAATTAACTATAGGAGGTCAAAGGTTTAGTTGGATGAGATCAGGGAATAATAAAGCTTGGGATCTAGTTTATGGCTCTCCGTTGCTATCATATGTCAACATAGTCAAGTTTTAGGAGATTGTTGTACATTTTTGCTATGAAAATCCTTGATAATACTAGGTATTCTAGCATTTATTTAGCCTTTATTGTTTTAGCTCTTACTTTCACTAACATATACTGGCTTGCGTATGTCCAACAGTTAAGGTCTTCTGCTAGTATCGTTGCTTCCTCAGTTTGCCTTCTGACAAGAACTTCCAAAATTTTTAATCGTTGTGAAGATTTGGAAATGCATATACTGTAATCACTATAAGAATTTTTCCAGTGTTCTTGTCATGGACCTTGGCCACTAAAATTCTACCAGCATGTAATTCCTAAACAATTTTGTGGTCAAAATTATTGTTAAAAGTGTCAATTACAATGTGGTCCATTCATAGTGATTGATGACTAAACTTGAAGGAACCATGGGTGATACTTTTGTTCAAAGTTTGATCTCAGGATCATTTTATGTTAGCTATGGGCCTGAGTTTTGGAAACAAAGATTAAATTTACTATGTGTATTTCTTTTTTACTTGTAATTTTTTCTCAGCCTCATTTGGATGATCGCTATCCACCTAGCATCTGTCATTACAATGATCATTCCTGGTTTCCAACCCATGGGTACAAGTCTTTTCTGGGTTGAGAATCATGTTTTAGACAGAGGTTGGTTTTTTGGAGTTGGTATCCGCTGAAAAAGATTATGATGTATATTAGCGCGGATGGTTCATAAGTACTGGATTCTTATTGCCAGCTATTGAAAAAATGGCTCGCTCATTCAAGAGGTAATGAAGTTTGGGTTTGAGCCAAAAATAATAAATTATTTGTTTTTTCAAGGGTGAACCAACAGGCGAATTGGAGGGTCTATTACTTGCATACATTTTTCTTTTTCTTATAATCCAAGCGTGTTCAACTGTGTTGAAGCCTTTTTATGTATAAACGGGGCTACTCCAGAAATCACTGAAACTCTCAACCTCTGCATAAAACATTAAGGCTAAGTCTAAACCTTATAAAAATATTAAATTATTATTTAGTCAAAGGACCACCGACTTCTTGTAAACTATATTTGGCATTATTAGTATCAAATGATAAAGACAATAGTATGGCATAGTATGTAAAAGCTGTTAATTTATTGATAGGACCATAAAAAGTATTTATAATATATCAGGAAATAAGAATGTTCAAAGTAGGTCTTCTTTTATAGCAATCAGGGGGTTTCTCACAATAAAATTGTGCATTTGCTGCTTGATTTAAGGCCCATTGTGGTTCTTTTTCTTTGATCCTCTGGGTTGCTCTGTGATTCTTTGATATATTGTATAAAGCTCAGGTATGATTGTGACTGTGTGGCTGATGCTCTGTTTGCTCATAGTATTTTTGTGATCCTTGTGGCCGTTGCAACTACTTGGGTACATTGGTAGTCTTATTTGTTAGCGCTTGAAAAATTAATTTACAACCATTTCTAATATTAATATTGGTCATCTTTATACAAATGGGGGAACTCTCTTTAGAAAAGTTTTTGGTAATTCTACCATCATTGACAATTGAACCCAGGGCACAAAAGGGGTTCCTCCAAGGCGTCATATGTGCCATTATGGCATAGTCATCTGGGCCGGTATTTATAATTTCAGGTCCTCTGATTTCATGCTGATTAACCAACAAATTATTTTGGCGGATAAGGAGTCTATAATGACCTCTGTTGACAGGAATTTTAGGCCCTCTGAAGCCTATAAAAGGGGCTTTATATTTCCAAAGATCTTTTTGATCGCTGTTTATGTCAGTTGGGACTTAATCTTCATTCTGGCCGTCTAAATCATTAGCACAAATACTATTGTCATTGAATGGTAGTTTTCTGCAGGTTTTTCCCCCCATAGTCGAGTCTTAACCTCTATATTTGGGCGTATACAAACATTACTTTCCCAAGATAAAACCTATGGAAAAGCTTCAAGTACCGTTCTTATACTAAGTTATAGGTAATTTGGTAGTGTCATACTTGATGTAAACTTGGTTCCCTTCTTATGAAAACAGTTACAGGTCCTGTCTAGATGGCTTGTAAATTCTCATGTTTTTATCCATGATGCGATAGAACATCACCTTCTGTCCCACCTCAAATATGGGCAATTTAAGTCTTTTGTCATTCTCTTTGGTACTTTCCTAAGGTAACTTGATTATGTTGCTGCTGACATTCAGCTGTATCTTGACTTTCTCCTCCGCTAATTATTCATTTTGTCTTCTGGGAGGTAAGTTCTTACTATCTTAATCCTTCACTTAAGCTAGAAAACTTGTTGAAGTGGCTTCTCTTTTGTATAACGCCTTATATGAACACATGCATATAGTCCCTAAGGTGGCTTAACCAGTAAGCAAATAAGGCTTATGACAACAGGATGTCCCATTTGGATCCAAGGGTTTATACACTCTTAGTTATGATGGGTATGAGAGTTCCATTGATTTTTTCCATGATCCCCGCTGGTAGTGTATACAGCGTGGTGAACTGTTGTATGACTTCTACTAAGTCTATCAGATGCCTCACAACATTTGAGATAAAGTCCATCCATTTTTAAAAATTGTATCTGGACATTAATGACATATAATGACCAGCTGGTACAGGAGCCTCAAGGTAACTTTCATGGTAAACGCCTTGACTGTGATTGCTTCTGTCCACTTGGTTAAGTGATCTATTGCTACAATTATATACTGATTCCTACTTGATGACTTTTTGAATGACTAAACAATGTGGATGTAAACGTTGTGAAACTGCGATATTAGAGGGACAGGATAAATTTGAACCTCTTTGAGAGAAGCTTGTATTGGGCGCATTCAACACAGAGCTCAGAGCCTGACTCATATTGTCCAACATGGCCTCCAAGTTGTGTCTCCTTGAGATGCTGGTATGTCTTCTGTAGCCATCCATGGCTTACTAGGCGGTGTCATTCCATAATTATCACCATCTATATTATCAGCTTCACTCAAAGCAGCCATTTATCCCGGACTTGTTTCTCTAGCCGTCCATCTCAGAACCTCGTCGCTCTAATATATCTTTTCAATATCTTATTAACTGCGTCATCTTATTCTTTCCATTCCTCTTCTGAGTTTCCTATAAGCTCATATATCTTATCACTCTTATGGGTTTGAAAATGGAAGATGGACAAATGCAACAAGATACACACATTCAGGTGCTTCTCTCCTACCCAGTGTAGGATCCCAAAGTTGTACCTTTGCAGATGAACATCCCATCTTGCTAGTCTTCCGTCAGGATTCTTCAAGTTTGTCAACTATCTTAGAGAGGTGCGATCCATTATAGTCTTGAAGTTTATACTGTAAACATAGAGTCATAATTTTTTTATTGCTCTGATCACCACTTGGAACTTGCGCTCTGTAAATGTATAGTTGTTCTCTTCTCTGATGAATGACTTCTAGATGAAATCAATAGAGTTATATAATCCTTATTCGTCCAAATGTGCTAAAATAGAGCCAATATTTACGTCACAGGCACTGTGTAGATGTAATAGGTATTTGCTAAATCTGGGTATATCAAGATTGTAACTAAATGGAACCACCTATAACTCCATTTGCCAGATGCCTAACATTCAGAAGAGTAAATTGATGCTGAAATAGATTTGACAGACAATTTAGACCACCGAGATAAGCTGTTAGCATTAAATAACAACAAATCGTTTTCACATAAAGTTTAGGGAAAACTCAAACGTGAAAACATGATGACAGGTAAGCGAGGAAACACACCCCTGAAGTAGCTTTTATTTTTATTTAGCGTAATAAAATCGAGTGAGGTGAACTCTGGCATTTCACTGGTATTGCAAGCGCAACAAGGAAAATACCTAGTAACCAGTGAGGACCAATGCACTAGAAGCTGAAGGTTTGGTTCACATGAAGAAACCTTGTTTCTCCCCGACAATCTAGGTAATGAATGTGCCTAATCAGATGAAGAGATTAAATTCTGAACTGAGATTCAGAATGGCATGGGCTCAATCTTTTAAGGTTGCCCTTCAGGGAGCCCTCCCCAGGCCATACTTTAAGCTCTTTTAAGCCTAAAGAATAGCTCAGGGAGGGCACAATCATAGTGCCAAGCCAACCTCAGCCAGAAATTCCCCAGGAGTTTTGACTCAAGATTTGGAATTTTAATTTTGAGTTAAAATGAGATGAACAGTTTGACCCATAATATCACATCACCCCCTATAAAAAAAAGCCCCCAAAAGGAGAGATTATAATCAAGAGTCTGCCGCCACAAGGGCTTCTTAAGGCGAGTTATCTTGATCCCTAAGGAATTTATCCAGTATAAAGTCTGGATCCCTCATGAGGAGAAAAACTCATTGAGAGTGTGGGATCCGCTAATGGATGCCAAAAATATTTTGTTTAAAGTGAGAATTTTACTTACTAATAAAAGTATTAAATAGCGCTTTATTAAAGTTTTTTAAGTTTTATATTGCTTTTAAGCAGGGTTAACCCAAAGAAGGTCCTCTTCTCAATACTAGTTTTTCCTATTTAAACTAGTTTGATTTTGAGACCATGGGTATTCGAGGCAAAAGTATACAAAGCTGAGTTATCTAAATTAGGAAATATAGGCTTTCAGCCTATCAGATCAAAGATAAATATTTTGAGGCAAAACTGACCCATGTGGTAATGATTTGATGAATTGTATCCAGTCACCAGCGAGTAAAATCTTCTCACCTTGGCGGTGGTCAGACTCATGTGGTAATGATTGGTTAATTTGCACCCTATCATTGTCGAGTAATATCTTCTCACCTTGGAGGTGATCAAACCCATGTGGTGATGAACACCCCAAATTTGGCTGAGAAGTCGGAGTAATCCTATTATTAGTTATTACCTTTTTAAGCCATTTTTTTGTTATAAGCCATATTTTCCTGATGGTTAGGATTCCACTGAGAATCCGCCAAGGTTTTTTCACTGTGAGTACTCATATTGGTGATATCCACAATATTATTTGAAGATTGGGCAGGTGTTGGGCCAATCATGGTAGCAGATTTGGGAGCACTAATACTCCAACATTCTTTTCTTAAGTCAAGAAGGAGATTGTCCGACATTGCTCCCCTCAAGAATGTTGGAAGGGGTGTAGGGTCATAGGAAGCGGCTATGTACCCATTTTATGATATTTCCTGTAGCCAAAGACTTTATAGAATACTCATGTTCTCTCTTATACATTATGATAAATGGCCCCTCCCAGTTTGATCCAAGTTTGCCACTTCAGGGATTTATGCAATTGTGGTAATATGAAACCCTATCTGACACTTGGTAAGAAAGTAGAGGAGCTCGGAGCTCATTGGCAGCTTAGCCTTCTTTAGTAATCGTTTTTGCAAGGTTGGTATTATGTATAGGTAAGGCGGGAAGTGGGTACTCGTCCATGCAAGAGTATTCCTTCTTGTTGGGTTCTTCATAGACTAGAATCAAGGAAATTCATAATTGAGCAATGACAAGAACCCTTGCTTCATATTGATAATGCCGTCATATTCAATCATAAACTGTGTACCTATAAGCATATCATAATCATTAATATCCAAAGCCACTGCGGGAGCTGATAAAATAAGCTTCCCAATACAAATGGCAAGGGATGAGTAAGAACTCAGTGTGCGGGTGTTGTTAGGACCAGCGGTTCCAAAGTCTTGGTTATACTCCAAGTCAGGTGCAAGTTTGATCTTTTTCATCAACTTGGAAGAGATTACGTTCACTGGGGAGCCTGTATCTAAGATGGCCATCACCTGAACTTCTTGGATAACCACTTCAACCTTCATAAGTATCCCCCCAAAATTTGGTGAATAGTGCTAAGACCTCCTTAAGATGGAAAGTGGAGGTTAATTTGCACGCAGTCTTGGGATAATTTTCCTGGATGGACTGCATGGTATGGCCATGCTGGATAGGGCGAATAATGTGAGACAACACCTCATCTGCATCACTGGCAGTGGTGATAACAGATTGGCTCCCCTAGAACTTGGCTGAGATATGTCTCTTCAAGTATAATGGCCTCATCTACTCCTCCAGCATTTAAGCGATTGGGGACTTCCACTTCAGCAGGTACTCCTACAATGTGATAGCTGACCTCATCCATACCCTCCTCAGAATCATCCCCATGGGGTATTGGTAACGCGAGGTAATAGCATAAGTTGGTTAAATGAGTCAGGCACATGAATTTGTCAGCAATAGGTGTGCCTTTCCATATGCAGACATTTCTTTTCCCTGCACCTGTTTCTCCGCATCAGCTTTCTTTTCCAGCACACAGCCTTCTTGTGTCCAAACTTGTTGCAGTATTTGCACCGAGGGCGTTCAGGACGTTTTGCTTTAGGGTTTTGCTCTTCAGAGCCCATTATCTGGAGGGGCTCCTTCTTGTCTTCAATAGCCAAGGCCTGAGGCTTAAGCTTTGAATCCTCAATGGTTAAAACGCGAGGATGAGATACTGCTCCATGAGAAACTTCAGGCTTATGAAAATCAGTGACATCTAGTAACGCCTCCTTGATGTCTTGAACGGTATGGAATTAATGTTTAACTGAATTGATGTGCATCGCCAAGCGATGGGTAAGATGCCACTCCAGTTAAAACGGCGGCTACAACATCATCCAAGGTCAACATCTTTGAAGTTAACAGCGTCTGTGCTTCCATATAGAATTGTTCCGCAAAGGTGACCACTGATTCTCCATTTCAGTTACTCATATGCATAAAAGCTTGCTTTTTCATGCTTAAAGCCTGTTTTGAACTGAACGTGTTTATGAGGGCCTCTTTAACCATGGCCCAGGTGCTAAGAGCATCCATATGTGGGACAATGACCTCCTGTGCCATGTGGCCCAAACAGGAAAGAATATGTTTGGCCTTCTGATGAATGTTCGCCCCTTCCATAGCTGCTTTGTAAATGTATAAATTTGAAGCATTGCTGCCCTCGCTGGGGATAAACTTGTCTTTGAATGTCAGTTTGAATGAACTAAAGTTATTCCCGATAAGGGTATAAATAGCTGAAGCTTCTGTTTCTGGAGTTTCATAGTGATAGTTTAACTGGTCAAAGGTGCATGAGAGGCGATCAAACTGGTCTTGCATGGCTTCAAGCCAGGTTTTCGTTTTGGAGAGGGCTTCTTGAGGCCCAGATTCACATAGTCTCAGTCGAGCTTCAATTCCCAGTTTGTGCATTTCAAGATTTTCCACTCAGCTCTCCAAAGCATTGACTTAGAAGCGGAGTTGTGACACCAGCGAGCTAAGATTTGTTTGAGCAGCTTCCACGGCTTCCACACATTTCTGCAACTTTTCTTTCATTTTTTACACCCTTCATCGTCATGAGGGTGTAAGCTTGGGCCTTGTACTCCATCCTTGATCTGCTCATACTTCCACTCGACCTGCGTTAATTGACTAAATACTTCCTTCAACAGCACAGGGCTTTCCAGCGAGGCTTTTATCACTTTCACTTCGGCTTCACATTCATTCAGGTGACGCGCCAAATATTTGGTATTTTCAAATGAAGCTTTATGAGCTAGCTACTTTTCTAGCTGAATAACTTTTGCTGCAAGGGTTGAGGTGGCACTAGATGGTTCAAGCAGCAAACGGCGTTTGAGCTCATCAACATGTGTAAAGCCTGGGTCAACTGTCGCTCCACCATGGCCACATGCTGTTCATATTCAACTTGAGGGGTGGAGACGGGGGCTAGAAGGTCCTGGTGCATTTGCTCATTGTGCTTTTTGAGTTCTTTAGCAAACTCCTCCAGCAACGAGCGAGTGCTAGTGGTGGAAGTGTTCAGTTCATCCCTAAAGATCTTCATGGCCTCCTCAACATACTTCACAATCCCAGTGTCCATGGTAGCAAGTCGGTCATGTAGCTGAATGAAGTTGCAATTAGCTTCCACACCAGATCTGACAGCTCCAAGGTGTTCAGAGGTCAGTTGGTACAACTTATCATAGGCTAAATTCAGAGCTGCATGGGTATCTAGGTGTTGATGAAGATCTTCATGATGGCTGGCTAAGAGATGCATCATGTGGACCATTGTGGGGTGAGCAAACTTGTGTATGGTGGTGGTCAAATTTGTGAGCTGGCTGTAGGTCTCCAGGAGGGCACTAGTCTCATAAAGAAACAATTGACGTTCCTCTACCAATGATGCTCATTCGCGGGATGCAATGTCGCCAGGGTTAAGGATGCTATGGGTAAGATCCCTCATGGCTTTGGTGGCCAGCCAAGTGACTCAGTGAGACTCAGGTGTTAATATGCGCTCAAATTGTTCTTCTTCAAATGTCAAATTGGTAGGGCTGTCCATCTGATCATCGTCTTCAGCTTTTTCTCCATTTTGCACCCAACGGGTGACACTCTCCATTGCTTTTATACTTTATCAAAGTATACAGGGATACCCCTGTATTGAGCACCATTTGTGGGATCCACCAACGGATGCCACAAATATTTCTTAAAATATATAAAACTTACCTAGAATAAAATTAATAATGAACGCTTTGTTAAAGTTTTTTATGCTTTCTTTTATTTCAGCGGGGTAAGCCAAAAGAACTCACCTAGTTTGATCCTAGTATTTTCTATTTAAACTAGTTTGATTCTCGGTGTCATGTGAATTTAGGGCTATAGTATCGAAAAGCTTAGTCATCCAAATTAGGAAAAAAAGGTTTTTGGCCTATCAAATCGAGGGAAGATTTTCTGCGGCAAAACAAACCCATGTGGTAATGGTTTGATAAATTGCACCCAATTCTGGAGGGTAAAATCTTCTCACTTTAGAGAAGAATGAACCTGTGTGGAAATGGTATGGAACGAGATGTGGCTGAGGGGAACCATGTGATGGACGCCCCAAATTTGGCCGAGGAGTTGGAGCAATCTTCTATCAGTTTTTACCTTAATAAGCAGATTTTGATTATCAAACAGGTTTTCCCAATGGGTAGGGTTTCACCAAGAATTCACCAGGGTCTTTTAGCCGATGGCACTCATATCCTCATTAACCATAATATTGTTAGAAGGTCAGACATGTAATTGGCCAATTGTAGTAGTAGATTCTGGGGCATTTTTACCTCCAACATTCTTTTTTGAAAGTTGAGAAGGAGAATGTCTGACACCCTACACCAACAATTTAAAATTTTTCAATGCCCAGCTCTAAGCAATGTCATATGTGCGGCAATGCCTTTGGCATTCTGGCTTGCTTTTGGGTGCTTACTCATCCTGACTGGCAGGATGGTCTAAACCTTTTTGCCATTTTTATGAACTAATCGACCAACCATTGTTTACAGCCACTTCTTCCCTGCTCTTTAAAGTGGGCGTCGCAGTGGTTACCCTCTACCAAATGAACGTGCAATCAGTAGTCTTCTTTTTGTTGTTCATTTGATCACTTGCCAATTTTGTGGGTAGTATCCGTCTACCTTGGATAAACTTCTTTAGGCTGGCAGAGCCTCGTGGATTACTACTTCTCCCCCTCCTAATAGCCCAGAAAAAATTTCATGTGTTCCTTCCTGAAAGATTATAATTCATGTTCTCAACGCCCTTGCTGAGGTGCAAATGCAGTCAGAGATTGCCCTTAACAACACTGCTGCATTATCTCATGCCCAACAGGGGGTCGCTTTATTGGATGCTGTGGAAGGGCACGCCCGTTGGTGGGTTTGAGGTCTTCTGTGCATTTCCTCACAAGTGGGGGATCCCACTTTGCTGATTGCCATTGTATCAGCTGCCTTGAAACCCCCGGTGTCATGCTCAGACTACTTATTCAGATTGCTTACTTCTATGGCTGAAGCCCCTAGCTTGGCTTCTTTGATCTCTACCTTCCGCAAACAGGCTCACACACTGGACCTCTCTAATGATATGCTTCAGGCAATCTTTAGATCAGGTTTTGATTTGGTTTCTGCTCACCAAAACGTTTGGTCCACCTCGAAAGGAATGGTAGATCAAATATGTACTGCCACAACTACTATCAATGCCTCCCCTTGCCATACTTTCCACTATCAAGGGGTAAATTTTATGATAGGATTACCTAATGATGATGTGGACACAGTTTTTATCATTGAACCAGTGATAGTTTTGGATTCTAAGATCATAAGCAAACCTGTGTCCGAGTTGGCTGACTCTGATTCACCTGTAAATGAATCCATAAAAGCTCAGATGGAGGAAGCCAGTTCTCAAGCCCTTGTACTTCCCAACTTTACTCCAGAAAAATCCCCTGACCCTCCCCCCAATTTGCCTGCCATTTCTTCAGTTGCAACATAAACGCCCAAATCTACCAGTAAATAAAACTTCGCTTATTTTTTATTACCTCTGAAGATTAGTATTAGATCTCACCATATCTCCTTTGAGGCCCTGGTGGATACCGGAGCTGTGGGTAATTTCATGAGCATCAAGTTAGCCCAACAATTGGAACTGGACATGAACGTGGGTCCATCAGTGATGGTGGCTTCTTCAGCCTCCCAGACATCATATATTGTCCATCAGCCAGTTCCTTTTTTGGTATACCAGTTTAGCTTATGCAATTGGTTTTCTGCTATGCCAAACTTGGTGTTTCCTGTGATCTTAGGGGTTAAATGGTAGCACCAACAACATTTCAAGATCCACCTGTAGTCTAACATGTTGTTGTTCATTATTGATCAACTGGAGGGTATTTTCCTTTAGTTGACACTCTTAAGAAAACTAAAGGTCGCAATTCTATTACTTCCCCTTGTCTCGCTTGCTGGCCTTCCGTCCAATTTTCCCAAAAGTTTAATGTGCTATCAAAGTATCTTCAATTCTGAAAAGGTGGATCGTCTGCCTCCTCATACTAAATTTGACCTGGGATTTCATATGATGGTGAAGTTGGTGAATATCAACCGTCCGTTGTATCTCCATACAGCGGAGGAGGAGGTTGCGCTTAACACTTGGTTGGATGACATGCTAAAAAATGGTGGTTGTTTAAGGAGACATCACCAGTCACGTCTCCCATTATCTTCGCTAAAAAAGCTGATGGTTTCCTCCATCCCTGTGTGGATTGTAGACATTTAAACTAATTTACAGTTCATGATTCTTACCCCCTGCCTCTGGAGCAGACAATCAGCCAGAAAATAGACAAATCTCATGTGTTCTCTAAGCTTGATCTTGTCAATGCTTTCAACCAGATTTGGGGAATGGAAGGGCAAGAATGGCTAACAATGATCTGGACAAAGCGAGGCATTTTCCAAATCCTTGTAATGCCTTTTGGGCTGAATAATGCCCCCTCTGCGTTTTAATGAATTATTTACAGTGTACTGGGTGACATCTAGTTTACTTGTGCATTCACATATATTGACAACATTCTAGTTCACTCCCCAACTCCCAAACAACACACTATTGACTTGGAAGTGGTTGTGTCTGCTTTCACAAGGCAGGCTTGTTTGTTACGCCTTCCAAATTCAAGTTATATAAGGAGGAAGTTACCTTTCTTGGGAACCTCATCCTTAAAGATGTATATGTGATTCCTCCCAATAATTTGGATGCTATCCATTAATGGCCAACCCTGACAACCCAGAAACAATTACGGAGTTCCTTGGGCACCATTATTTTCCTAAAAAAATTCCCCAGCTCTTTTCCAGTTAGATGCCCCACTCCACCCCCTCACAGGCAAGAATGTACCATTTCGCTGGATGCCCAAATGCCAAAAAGCGTTCAAATTAATTAAAGAAGTGTTTTTATCCCCTCCTGTCCTGAAACACATGGATCCCGCCAAGCCATATATTATTGCATGTGATGCCTCCTCGGTGGCAGTGGGGCAGTGTTGCTCCAAGAGCATGATGGATTGGAAAATCCAGTCGCCTATTTTTCCTGAACATTACCTCTACGGTGCAGTCTTGGACCATCTACAACAAGGAGTTGGCAGCTGTAGCATGGGCATTAACTCTTGGAGGTATCTGTTACAGGGTGCTCAACATGAGTTAACTATTCACATGGATTACCAGGCTCTCTTTTATTTCTATAAGCCCCAAAAACTGGCCCATTGGCAAGCTTTTACCTATTGGTACTTGTGAAGTTTCAATTTCAAAAACAAATTTATAAAAGGTGCACTTAACATACTTCCCGATTTTCTCAGCTGCAGCCCCGCCCACTGTCCCTTAGACCTAGATGTAGTGGACCTCATTACTATGATTTCTGCCGCTCAAATTTTGTCAATTGTTCCCCCTGTCATCTCTTCCATCACCCTTGCTCCTGACGCCCCGATAGTTGCTCAGGTCTTAGCCATCCAAATGACCTGCCCTGAAGTTGTAAGTTATTCGAGCTTTGACCCTCCAAAATCATAAACAATCTCTTTACTCCTTGGTGGAGGGCTTCATTTATTTTCAGTCACAAATTTGGGTTCCCCCTCCCTTCAGAGATGAGGTATCTCTTGTGCATCATGATCCCCCCACAGTCGGCCATCTGGGCAGTAAGAAATGCATTGTCTTGATCAAGCGGACCTACAATTGGGTGGGTTTACCCGAGTAAGTTTCAGCCTGGATCGCCAATTGCATTACTTGTGCTTGGGCTAAGTCAGATCGCTCTGGTAGAAATGGGCTTCTACACCCCTGTCAGACATTCTCTTTCTCAACTTATGAGAAAGAATGTTGGAGGTACAAGTGCTCCTGGATCTGCTACCATGATTGGCCCATCACCTGCCCAATCTTCAAATAATATTGTGTTTATCAAAAATATGAGTACCCATGGCAAAAAGACCTTAGCGGATTCTTGGTGGAATCCTAACTATTGGAAAAATATGGTCTATAACCAAAATCAGCTTAATAAGGTAATAACTAATGATAGGATTACCCCAACTTTTTGGCCAAATTCAGGGTGTTTGTTACCACTTGGGTCTGACCACCGCTGAGGTGAGAAGATTTTACTCGATGATGATAGGGTGCAAATTAACCAATCATTACCACATGAGTCTGACCAATTCTGAGTTGAGAAGATTTTACTCACTGGTGATTAAATACAATCCATCAAATCATTACCACATGGGTCATTTTGCCTCAAAAAATTTATCTTCAATCTAATAGGCCAAAAGCCTATATTCCCTAATTTAGATGACTCAGCTTTATATACTTTAGCCTCAAATACCCATGGCCTCAAAATTTGAACTAGTTTAAATAGGAAATACTAGTATTGAGAAAAGGACCTTTCTTGGTTTTGCCCCATGAAAACAATAAAAAACATAAAAACTTTAACAAAGCGTTATTTATTACTTTTATTAAAAAAGTAAATTACTCACTTTAACAAAAAATTTGTGGCATCTGACAGTGGATCCCACAAACTGGTGCTCACTACAAGGGGATACCCTGAATACTTCGATAAAGTATTAAAGCAATGGAGGCTGTAAATGTGAGCAGCTCTCCTGAATCACGATTAGTTGCTCTTGAGAAGCAACTAGCCAGCTCTTTCTCTCGTCTCAAAAAGCTAGAGCAACGGCTGTTCAAATTACCTATAAAGGACAGATACACCCTGGGTTAAGGGAGAATTGCCTCCTTTTTGTACGTTTATGAAGCTGTGATGAATGGCGCCACTGATAAACATAAAGTTCAGTACATTCTTCCCTGTTTAAGCCGCAAAGCCCAAGAGTTGATCATTCCTCACCTGGATCCTCAGCACACCTGGCCAGATGTTAAGAAGGCCCTCTTGGCTGAATTTGGATCCAAGCAGAGCTTATATAGGGAAAAACAGGCTTTCATGCGCCTTACCATGTATGGGGGTGAAACCCTCACTAGTTTTGCTGAGCGTTTCTATCTCACTGCTCAAAGGCTGGCTACATCTAATCTGCTTACCCTGGATGATGCTATCACCGCCATATTAACAGAGTTAGCTTCACAACCCTCTCTCACCAGGCATATTATATCAGTGAAACGCCACTTTACAACCTTCCGTGATATAAAAAGGCTTTGTTAGACGTCGCCCATATTCCTTTAGGTGATCTGCAGCCTATTGAACCGTTGGAATTGAGGCCACCTGTGCCTAATCTCCCTGAAAAACCTGCTTCTTCGATGCAACTTAAAACGGACATCTCTCTTTATGTAAAGCGGAGATCCCTACTGCGGTTTCCCCTTCAGCTCAGCCAACAAGCGTGTGCCCTAAGGGTATAACCTCCAGAACTACTGGGGTTGAGGAAACGCTGGTTAAAGTGAAGCTAATTACTCAACCTCTCGTGGCTGTCTCCCCCACTTCAAATGCAACCTTGCCCATGGTTGAGAATACCCCTGAGGCTGACTCTGAGGGGGGTTACAATGATGTTGGGTACTACTTATTGGTAGCTCCCACGGAAGTGGAGGTCCCTGATCGTTTAAATGCTGAAGGAGTAGATGAAACCACCATACCTGAGGATACTTACCTCCGCCAAGTTATAGGTTGTTAGGAAATTATTGACACAGCCAGCGACGTGGATAAGGTGTTGTCTAACCATGTTCGCCCTCTCCAGCATGGCCATACCATGCAGTCCATACTGGAAAATACCCTGAGACCGTGTGCAAATTAACCTCCACTTTTAATCTTAAAGAGGTCATAGCGCTATCACCCACTTTTGGGGGGATACTTATGAAGGTCGAAGTGGTTATCCATAAAGTTTGGGTGATGGCTATCTTAGATACAGGCTCCCCGGTGAACTTAATCTCTTCCAAGTTGATGAAAAATATCAAACTTGCACCTGACTTGGAAAATAATAAAGACTTTGGAACCGCTGGTCCCAACAACACCTGCGCACTTGGTGCTTACTCGTCTCTTCCCATTCATATTGGGAAGCTTATTCTATTAGCCCCCGCAGTGGCTTTGGATAGTAATGCTTACAATATGCTTATAGGTACTCAGTTTATGATTGAATATGAAGGTATTATCAATATGAATCAGGGGTTCTCGTCATTGCTCAATTATGAAGTCCCTTTAGTTCTAGCCAACGAAGAACCCAGCAAGAAGGAATATTCTTGCATGGTTGAGTACCCACTTTCCGCTTTACCTATACATTATACCACATTGGGGCGAAATACAAAGAATTGCCTGATTCCGTGGATGCTATTTAAGGTATTTCGTTTTATGCGGCCAATGAGGTGGTAATTAAGCCAGGTGAACAACGAGTGATAGACATGAAAATCACCCTTAAAATCCCTCGCCACTGTTTATTACACCTCCTAAGCATTGATGAAATTAGCCCTGTTGAGCCTTGGGTATTGCCTGGTGTTTTAGACTCAGCCTATCTGAGGCCTATTGCTTTATTTTGGGGAATCTCACTGATAAGGATATATGTAAGAGAGCATCAGGAGGTGTGCCGAGGGTTTTTACTCCCTGTGGAGGAAGTTGAACAAATACACTCTATTGGCTTGATGGCAGATTTAGGCCTGCCTGCAGATAACCTGGTATGTACCTTGCCAAACGTCCATATTTTGGATGAGCTGACCTCAAATGAGTTGGAAAAAGTACATACACTTCTGGATGAGTATAGTGATATATTCTCAAAGTCAGATAATGATTATGGCTACATGAAGGGCTGGTGCCACTCCATCGATGTGGGTGATGCCCATCCCATTAGATCAAAATCTTACTGCAAGTCAAAGGTAGAGGAGCAACAAATGAGGATGGAACTCATGAAGTTATTAGACGCGGGGTTATTAGTTTCTTCGCAAAGCCCTTGGTCCTCCCCCCTGTTGCTAATTAAGAAAAAAAATGGAGGTCATCGGATAGTTATAGACTATCACAGGTTAAACACTCTTACGAAAAAGAATAGCTATCCTAGCCCACGCATTGACGATGCCCTGGACCAGCTTTCAGGCTCAAACTTTTTCTCTGCCATGGACTTGGCCAGTGGTTATTGGCAAATGGATCTGTCTCCTCAAGGTCAAGAGAAATGCGCGTTGATATGCAGTGAAGGTCTTTACCAACCCACGCGATTACCTCAAGGGTTGTGCAACGCACCTGCCTCTTTCCAGCGTGCAATGGATCACATTTTGCAGGATCTCAAGTTAACCTGCGTTGTTGTCTACCTTGATGACATTGCCATATTCATAAAGTCCTTTAATGAACACCTTGATCATTTGAAGGAGGTATTCCAACGCTTACAATGCTCAACTATAAAATTAAAGCCTTCAAAGTGTTCTTTCTTCCAAAAGAAATTAAACTTCCTCAGACATAACATTTCTCAAGAGGGTATCCAACCCATACAAGATAAGGTTGAAGCGATTGCCAGAATGCCACACCAAAAAATCTACAGGATATACAAGTACTTTTAAGTATGATGGGGTATTACCATCAGTTCATTCCTAAGTTTGCCCAACTCAGCAAGCCCCTTGTTCGCTTATTAAAAAAATATCCCTTTTCAATGGGGCACTGAACAGAAGGCCGCCTATGAAACAATGAAGTTGCTGCTACAAAAACAGCCTATCCTAAGGCATCCTGATTATGGAAAACCGTTTATCTTGTTTACAGATGCTTCAGACTATGCCGTCGGGGACATCCTAGCCCATTTAGATGAAAAAGGGGTTGATCATCCTGTCTCATATTTCATTAAGATGCTATCAAAGGCAGAACGCAACTATAGTGTTACCAAGAAGGAGTGTCTTGCTGTTCTACTAACAGTGAAGCATTATCGCTTTTTCTTGTATGGGACCTCTTTCACTGTGATTACGGACCACGCATCTTTAAAATGGTTGCAAAACATGAAGGACCCTACGGGGAGGTTAGCTCACTAGGCTTTAAAGCTTCAGAATTACAATATGAAGATTGAACACTGCGCTGGAACCCGCTACATAAATGTTAATGACTTAACTCGGCTGCCCATCCTCCACTTAGATAACAGTGAAGCGGAGCAGCTGTATGATCTTTTAATGACCCCAAATGACTGGGAAGATGAGGATGAGCCTGTACAGAAGATGTTGGCCTGGCACACCTGTAGCACTAAAGTAGAAAGCGGGAAGTTGTATAAACAAGTGGGGGCGAAGTAGTTGCCTTACCTATGACCCTCGGAACGTGTACCTGTTATCTTGGAAGCTCATTTGATTTTAGGCCATGGAGGAGTTAAGAAAACCTAAGAATGGATTAAGGATACATATTTTTGGGAGGGAATCATGGAAGCCATCATCGAAATTTTGGATTCTTGCCTTACACGTAAGAAGCAGTCTCATCTCAAAACTAGATATCAATATCAGCCAACTACCCTGCAACAGCCATTCCATACAATAAGCTTGGATGTAGTAATGCTGCTTCCTCAAACCACAGGTGGAAACATATATGTTTTGGTAGGCATTGACCATTTCACAAAGTGGGTTGAAGCTGTGGTGCTGCCGGCTCAAACTGCTAAGGCCACTGCCACCTTTCTTCACCAAATAATTTTCACTCAACATGGGTGCCCTCGAGTACTACTCTGCAATAACGGGAAAAATTTTACCTCCAGAGTAGTTAAAATCTTGGCTACTTTCATGGGAGCCCAGCAACTGTTCTCAGCTTCATATAACCCATCAACCAATGGTACAGTGGAGCGAGCAAATGATACTCTATTTTCTAATTTTACAGAAAATGGCTACATCTGATCCCTTTAATGGGATCATTATCTCCCAAGCGCACTTATGACTTACAGAATTAGCTATCACCGAATTCTGAAAATGTCCCCTTTCCAAGTTTTGTATGGCAGATAAACCGGGAATACCTGCTCTATTAGCTAAGGATGTCTTCTCTAGAGGAGAGGAACCTGAGAAAGCCATGTGAAGGTTAGCTAACCGCATCATTCAGCTTCAATCAGAGGCTATGGCCAACCTAGCCAAAATGGTTACTAAAGAAGGCCAAGCTGCCAATGAGCTCCGAGCTCCTCTACCCTCTTTCCAAGTGTCAGATAGGGTTTTATATTACCACAATCTCATAACTCCACGTAGTGGCAAACTTGGATCAATCTGGGAGGGGCCATTTACCATCATGTATAAGAGAGGAAATGAGTATTCTATAAAGTCTTTGGCTACCAGAATTATCATAAACTGGGTACATGGCCGCTTCCTATGACCCTACACCCCTTATAACATTCTTGTGGGGGGGCAATGTCAGACATCCTCCTTCTTGACTTATGAGAAAGAATGTTGGAGGTATGAGTGCTCCCAGATCTGCTACCATGATTGGCCCATCATCTGCCAAATCTTTGAATAATATTGTAGTTATCAACGATATGAGTATCCATGGCAAAAAGACCATAGCTGATTCTCAGTGGAATCCTAACTATCAGAAAAATATGGTCTATAATCAAAATCGGCTTAGTAAGGTGATAACTAATGATATAATTACTCTGACTTCTTGGCCGAATTTGGGGTGTTTGTTACCACATGGGTCTGATCACCTCCAATGTGAGAAGATATTACTTAATGATGATAGGGTAAAAATTAACCAATCATTACCACATGAGTCTGACCACCGCTGAGGTGAGAAGATTTTACTCGATAATGATAGGGTGCAAATTAACCAATCATTACCACATGAGTCTGACCAATTCTGAGTTGAGAAGATTTTACTCACTGGTGATTAAATACAATTCATCAAATAGTTACCATACAGGTTAGTTTTGCCTCAAGAAATTTATCTTCAATCTAATAGGCCAAAAGCCTATATTCCCTAATTTAGATGACTCAGCTTTATATACTTTAGCCTCGAATACCCATGGCCTCAAAATTTGAACTAGTTTAAATAGGAAATACTAGTATCAAGAAAAGGACCTTTCTTAGTTTTGCCCCACAAAAACAATAAAAAACATAAAAACTTTAACAAAGCGTTATTTATTACTTTTATTTAAAAAGTAAACTACTCACATTAAAAAAAATATGTGGCATCCGTCATGGATCCCACAACCCCTTAAAACAGGCGGAGGGTCCATGGACATTGGTGTCCATGGATTTTATTGTCAAACTCCCCTGCTCTAATGGGTTTTGCCAATGATGGTGGTGGTGGATCATTTCACTAAATTTTCCCTTTTTATTCCCTGCACTTCCACAATTGCATCAGAGAAAAATGCTTGTCCCTTTATGCTCCATGTGTTCTTAATGTTTGGCCTCCCACAGGAGATCATCAGTGACCATGGCCCACAATTCACAGCGCAGAACTGGAGTGAACTCTAATCTATTTTGAAAATCTCCCCCTGACACTCCACTGCGTATCATCCCCAGTCTAATGGACATACTGAGCAAGTAAACCAAATCCTAGAACAGTACCTGCATTGCTATGTTTCAGCCGCACAAGACACCTGGGCTAACGACCTTCCCCTCACTCAATTCGCCTATAACCATGGGACTCACGCTTCCATGGAGTAATCTCCCTACAAAGAAATGTTGGGTTTAAACCTTTCTTTCTTGGTCAGACCCAGCTTGCGGCCTGAGGTCCAAGCTGCATTGGATCATCCTGAACATATTAGATTTACTCAATTCTTAGTGTGGGAACACCTCACCAAAGCCATTGAAGACTACAAGCAGTTCACAGATCATAAGCGACTTCCAGGTCATGACATAATGGTGGGCTCCTAAGTTATGCTCAATACATGTCATTTGAGAATGTAAGTACCCTCCCATAAGTTCACAAGTAAGTGTTTGGGCCCCCATTTGGTAGAGGAAGTCTTTGGCAATGGTGCGTTCCGGTTAAAACTTCCATCTCACTAGAAACAGCACCCTTTCTTCCATGTTTCCCAGTTGTCACCCTTTAAGGGTACGGTTCCCACAGATCCTGAGACGATCATCATCAAAAATGAGGAAGAGGACAAAGTGGGAAGTATCCTAGCATCCCGCAAGTCCCATCAGTCCTTTCAATACATCATGGCTTGGAAAGTGTACCTGACTTATGAGAACAGTTTAGTTAAGGCTTGAGATTGCGCTAACTGCATGGAAATGGTCAAAGCAATTCACAAATACCACCTCAATGCTTCCCACCCCCCCCCAAAAAAAAAAAAATCACAACTGTAATGGCGATCAAGTTACCCAAGATGCACGTAGGGTTGCCCTCGTGCAGTTTCCCAGTGGTGGTGCCCTTCCTTTGGAAAAAGGAAAGGGTAATGCAAGTCCTGGGAAACGTCCCCTGTGTGTCAATCAAGCCTTCTTTATAAGTCCCAGGGAACATCCCCTGGGCATTGATTGGGCCATTTTCCCATTACCAAGTAAGAAAGTACCAAAGAGGGTGGCTGTACCCCTCGTTACTTAGGGCGATCTCGCCTATGTGGTAGATGAGCGCTGGGTAACAGCTCTTCCACTTCAGATCCCTCCCCCGGTGCCCACACTCACCTTGGCAGAACCGTTACAGTAAATCAGGGAAATCTGCGCCAAGATCACTTAAATGAAATTAATTGGTACAAAATTGAGTGATAATCAGCCCAATATTTGGATTCCAAGTGGTTAAAAAGGGATGAAGACTGATTTATCTGCCAGAATCACTTACAATTTTAATTTGGCTAAAACTATGATCATAAAAATCACCCCCCTCTCAAAATTGTCGGGGATCATCCCCAATGGGCAGTTAATAGCATTGGGCACCATTGATGAGGGTTCAAAGCTCCCTTCTGGTAAATCAGGTGTTTCAGATGATGCAACGCTTTTGACTGAATGAATGGCCCGGTGACCTGGCACAGGCGGGTTGGGTATTCCAAACCCATTCCCATCCAATTGGGACCACCCCTACATGGGGTGGCCTTGGGGGATTCACGCTGCTCGTTGGGCCAAATGCTGTCACACCAACCATTGGAAATGTAGCTGGGCCTCAGTTTGGACGTTTGAGGTTGGACAGTGACTCGGCCTGCCACTAAATTCTTTGATGTCAGTTCCCAGTGAACATATCCACTCCATTCCCAAACAATTCAATAGTTAGGTTGAAATTGAGGGTCTCAATCCCAGCTTATTCCCACATCAATTGAATACTATTTAATCAGTTGTATTGCACTAGAAAATTGTTAAAAAATTTTCTTCCTTTTCCTTTGCAATAAAATTTTGCCTCAAAAACCAATCAATTTTGATTTTCTTGATTTCCTCTGGCCAATA
>JAKSZP010019236.1:0-26079 GCA_022478985.1 Massospora cicadina
TGGGGGTCATCAATGCCTGAGCCATTTTGATAATGGCTTAGTCATGGTAAGGGAAGAGTTTCCCATAGTCGACCCTTAGGCTGAAATGCGTGTTGCTCTGGGGGAGCACCAGGGGCAGCAAGGTACTACTTGGGTACAAGCGAGGTGAGCGTTGAGATCCTTGGGAGGAACAAATCATCCCAGGGGTTTAATATAACTGGGCGAGCCAGTCCAAGCGCGTTTTCCTACCAGATGGAAAATGGTGGGGGGAGTTTTGCAGCTGCCCCACACTGGAGCAGCCAGCGGAGAATCTGAGGACATCTGAGTGAAGCTATGTCAGGTGATCAAAATTTACTTTCTTGTTTTCCATATAATTTACTTGGAAATTACGCCAAGCAGAAAGAGAGTAAGATTAGAAATAGAGCTAGCAAGCTATTGTTTTAGTGATACAGCTTAAATTTAAAACTGATATAATCAACTAAAGACCTATTATCATTTTTATCACATCATTAATTTTTATAAAAAAATTTATTACTCAGTTTAAATATTAGTTAGCTTAGAAGTGGAAAACTCCTACTACGCTGACCTCAGCCCCCACTATGCAGATGCCCCAACGCCCTGGCTCTCTGCTCTGATCTGGTACTGCAACCAACACCCCTTGATTGAGGTGGGTCTTTCTGAAAACCAACCCCCCGACCCCTCCTCACCCTCTGCCATGGTGGGTTAAGCAGTTTCTGCTTCCCACCTGGTTAGTAGTTTGTTTTGCCATTTTGAGTGTTGTGATCGGTACTGTCCATCCCCTGGTCGGCATACCTTGAATAAATCAAATTGAATAAATCAAATCAAATATTAGTTAGCTTCCAAGGTTAAACCCATAAACTATGATCAAGGATGTTCTGTACTTAATACTTATGCTGTATATCATGCTTAACTCAAACTAGATGATTACTTAGCGCTGCTCAAGTTTATAATTTACAAATTATTCTAATTGATTATATTAGCTTTTTTATATTCTATATGGGTATTGATAAGGGTAATTAATTTAATCTGTTAATTCAATTAAAAAATTCCACAACCACTGGCTAATACCATTGTTCCATTAAATTTATTTAGAAATATTTAACCACACAACAACCTATTAAACCTATAAAATTAATAAAATATCTACCAACCGCTTACCAAAATCATCAAGTCTATAACAATAACAAAATAACACCAGTATGCTTAGTTGAAACAATATACTTAGTTCTTTTTAGCACTAGTGGGGACCAACCTAAAATGGGACATCCACGCATCTTTATTGTTGAATTTAGGCCTTATTCAGATGGCTGGTTCTTCTCTAGTGGTAGGGTAAAGTTTTGGGCGTCTATTGTATGGGGACAATAGATCAGAAAGTGACTATAAGTTAAGATATACTCCTTGGTAGTACTCAAATTGTATACCCTGTCAGTTACTTGGATGATGGCACGCCGCCCTGATCTTACTGATCCCAAGTATATACTGACTAATAAAAAAGTAAAGTACTAAACGCAAAAAGTTTATAAGTTAAATTATAAACAAGTCATAGTAGTTGAATGTTACCATCTAGTACTAAAAAAAATAGTAGTTGAATGTTTTTATTAGCAACAACTTGAGGGTTATTTATAGGGTTTGATTTTTGCCACATCTTACCCATGACGTCTCATTTTCAGTGGCACTTGGCCACGTAAAATGTTTGTAAGAATGTCTACAAATACTTCAACTCAGGGCATCATGCTCAGCCTCTGGGTCGATGTAAACACTATCATCATTCTCAAGATGGCGTTTTGGATGCGTCTGCAAATAGCTGAACCAATTCTCTTTCACATGTAATTGGCAGCACATACCAAGGAGAATTGTATCCCTAATTAGTAATCAATTCAATCAAAAACTCAACCAATATTAAAAACTAATTTTGATATAGATTAACAAAGCCCACGTGCCTGAGTCATTAAGTCAAAACTTAATTTAAGTCTAACCTAACTAACAAAGCCCTTGAGCTCATTTCATCATAGTCAAATGTTATTAAGTCAAAATTGCTAGGCCGCAAATCCCAAGTTTGGATATACTTAGGATATACTTGATCCATAATCGCTGATATCTGATATGATCCATAATAAGTTTAAGCATGCTAACATTATTATGTCCCTATTGAATATCTGACGATTAGGTCCAGTCATTCTACTCAATATTTATTCTTGGTAAGCCAAACAAAGGGATTATTTTGATAAAAACATTCTTAATTTAGTTCCATGGCTAGTAGCCTAAGACGCCATATCAGATGTAGAAATGGGGTTGGGGGATTTCCATCCACTGTGAAACAGAGGACATGCAAGAGGGCGTACAGAAGTGGATTTGGGTGCATCAGTGACATGGGGTTGAAGGCTGTCAAGATGAGGGTTTTCCTTATTGATGAGGCCAGCAGTATACAAAGCCCTGAGATACTGGCCAAGTTGTAGTTCTGCGTGCTTAATTAGCTCAGGCACATACAAGAATTTTCTAATTTGTTGGCAATTTTGTGGGTAATTTGAATTGAAAAGTGAGAGGTTCACAGCATCACTGCATGCATGACCTGCAGCAAATGTAATATTCTTGATTAGTTTTTCTGGCTTCATCAGATAAATTAGGTGGAAAATATAAGCAGGTTATTCCATTGACAAACGGCTCATAGCTGTGTGGGGTTGGCTTGGAATGAAGGAACATTGTTGAGGCCACCAGCTGCCTTGAGGGTCATCTATTTTATTTGTTTTGTAAACTGGGAAGCCCTTACGAGTGCAAAAACAGTGGCAAGGAGTCAGATTGTATGTATGAGGAAAAAATTTAATCCAATCAAAGTCATTGTTTCTAAAATATGCCACTTCAGCATCATCCAGCCATTTAAGAGATTCAAAGGAGTTTGAAATGGGGATACTTGGGATAGAAATGGGTGCTTATTGGTTGGGGCCAGGAGCAGTAGGCCCACAAACCTTTGACAAAGGCTTATCAATTAAGGTGATCTGAAACCTGATCTGAAACTGCTTTTGTTGTTTGTTTTGATTGGTTGGCCCAGCAGAAGCTGAGAACGAAGAGGGCGTGGGAAAGGGAGGATTGAAACTTATTCAAAAACTAATGCAGATTTGGTTTCAGGGATGATGCCAGAGCAGGAGCATTAGAAGCTGCAGCAATGGCAGGGTTAGGGTACTTGCGCTTTGAGTGATCAAGTCTGAGGCACAAAGGGTAAAATGAAACTAATTTGCAACATGGGCCCAGAAAGGGTGGTCTGGGATGGAGTGGACAATGATATGGGGGAATGGAGAGGTGGGTGTCCCGGTGGAAAGGATGGATGGTTGCAAAGGCGTGAGGCACTGCAAGTCAGCTGTCCCCATTTAGGATCATAAACTGGAGGATGGTATCTGCTCTGTAAGCGTCAATCTGTAAGTCCAGATGACCAGCCCCTACATCTGGATAGAGATCTATTCCCTCACAGGAGTAAAAAGGGGCTCAAGCCCCCAGTGGAGTTCTCTCTAGGATCAGTGACCAAGCTCATGTGGTAGATAAGCGGTGGGTTATTTCCCTGGTACTCAAAGAACCTTCTTCTCTGCCCCTCATTTCCTCTTTTCTTTTTTAAAAAAAGATTGGAGGGGTGAGCAGAGAAGTGGTTCAGCTTAGGGATCTTCAGCAGGACCATCAGGCTCACTCCAAGTGTGGCCTGGTCACTGAAGACATTCAAAAAACCACCCCCTTTTTCAAAATCCCTAAATATGCCCTATTTTGCTTATTAAGTCGGATTGGGTTTATTTAAATGGTTTGGATTGCGGATCAAACCCACAGATTACACAAATTTTACCAAAAATTGTATGATTAATAATATAAATAGGAGTGGTCCCAGCAGAACTAATTTTAAAACATACCCATTAAGTGACATCTGTTTAATTTCAGGAGCATTCCAATTAATTTCTCCATTATCCGCCAGACATACTAATTTTTATAATTAAATCCAAAACCTCTGACGCCTTTTCCCTCCCCTCAAACTATTGTGCAAAGCCCAAACTTCTAATTAGGGTGCTTGGTAGAGGCTTCATCACCCCTAACTCTCTGAGCTCACTTTTCCCACCCTATTATATAGGCAAGCTCCCTCTTTATAGTAGGTTGCCAGTTTATTTCTTTAGCTTTCCTCCATTTATTTTATTTAATAAAAAGCAATTTTCTGATGAATCCTTTGTTACAGAATTTTCCTCAACGCTGCATCGCTGATTTACACTGAAGTTCCCCCAGCAATGCATTCTTCCATGCATAAAATATTTTTAGTAAATCACTTTGCAACGTTCCACTCTGCAGATATGTCATTGCTCCCCACCCTCCAAGAGATAGTTGATGACTACCTCCTCAATAATGATTGACAATTTATCACATGTTGCAAAGGCCGTTATAAACCTTTTTAAAACTCTATCCGCCCCATTTTGGGTGTTATCTGTACAGTTTTTTTACAATTCATTTTGTGATACTTAATAAAATGATCCATCCTAAATAAATATTTTACTGAACAGCCACGATCCTTAAAGGGGTTGTCGCCCTCTCTGCCTCTACCACCCTTGAGGGTCGCCCCAGAAAGACCTATGGATGCCCCCCAGTACAACTTCATGGCTGTATGAGTAATTTAATATGTGTTTAACCAGATTTTCTACTCACTCAATTTAATAGAATTTCTCACAAAAGGCTTTAATTCTGCTGACCTATGGCAGTCTTGGCCATTCATTGGGCATTGAAACACCCAGCTCAGATGGCTAGTCTTCTTTTAGTTAGCATGAACCTGAAAAAATCCCTTCAGGAGCTCATAGTGGAGCTGGTTGGGGGAGAGATGTCTGTGCAACCCAGAAAACTGAACCACCAGAATTTCATCTACTGGTATTGAATATGGGTGGTTGGGATAATGTATACTTGTAAATAAGTGGCACTATCTGTCAGACACATGATGTTTCAGGAACGACTTGGCTTCCATCAAGAGTACTCTAATACCCACAATAGCATACATAGTCTGCATGGAATCGCTTTTCTGAGGATTTGTGAATAGGATATGCTGGGGAAGAGGTGCAGGAGGTGCTGATTGACTAACATCAGTCTGACCCTGATTACCAGGCTGAGTACAGGTAAAGTTTCGCCCATGCCTCTCAGGGAGTAGTGGCACCTATGGACTCTGGGTAAATTCTTGGAGCTCGCCTAGAATCAGACTCAGTGTTGGATATGAGCTGATTCTGCACTTAATATCAAGGGGGCTCAACAGATCATCTTCTGCGCTGTCATTCCCATCATAGGTTTTTCGCTATTTTGTGATAGTTTCTCCATGCAGGGATAGTCCCTGATAGATCAATTCAATTTGTCAGATAGGAATTTTTGGAGGGGGTCATTGCTCGCAGAACTAGGGGCAGCATACTGGTAACCCAGTTCATCTGAGATAAACTCATGGTTTCTGCCGCTAAAATGAGGCCAGCGCCATAATTAAAAAGGAATTGACAACTGCCAAACCAGTGAACAGTGAGTAAGGCTCTCCATTAGTCAAGGCAGTCTCATTGGGTGAAACAGGTAACTTGATAAACTTAAAATTTGGTCAGAATAGAGATGTGAGAACTAACAACTTTTATTAAGAGAGATTCCAAAATAACCCAGCACTTTACTGTGAGCAAAGCGCTGGGTTTATATAGCGTAGGCCATGGGGGGAAGGGTGCATGTCCTAGAGTGACAACTGGTCCGCTGATGAATATTCCCCTGGTGGCAAAACATGCTCACTATTTTTGCATGTCACTCGTTGTTTTTCAGGGCCTCCAGAATTTGATGCAGCAAATAGCCCATACATTGTTGCAATTTGAGAATCTCTTATAACCTTTTCCAGCATTGAGGTTTTTGCCTGTGTAATTTCACCTTCTTAAATTCAGTACACTAGTGCATTTGGGGGATTTTTCAATTCATTTCCCTCGGTGTTTTCCCTTAATAAGAAACGGTAATTTCATACTTTCTGAGAATTTAATCATAGCCAGGTGAAAAGGGAGCGCAATTGTTGGCATATTTCCCTGAATTTCATAATGAGCTCTTTAGAAGATTCCATGCTATTTGGAAAATCAGTATTTGCACTGTTATGTAGATGGAGATGACATATCCTAGGGGGTTCAGCAGCCACCCACTGCTTGACAAGGGTGTGCTCCAAGTCCGCTATTTTTCCAGGGGCAGCGCTCAGAGGTCATATCCCTTTTTTGTGAAAGGGGTGTATGTCTGTAAGTCTAGGGGAGTGACCCCAACTGCTTGGACCGGCAGTTTTCCCATTTCCTTAATAAAAAAGGTCCAAAGAGGGTGGCTGTACCTCTCGCCACACAGGGCGACCTCACCCATGTGGTAAACTAGCACTGGGTAACAGCTCTCCCTCTGAAGATTCCTCCCCCTGTCCTCACGTTTGCCTCCGCCTAATTAGTTTGGCAAATCAAAGAAATTTGTGTAGAGATCATTGGTAACTGTAATCTCCATGAGCTGGAAGGACTTTATGAAGTTGATGGCGCTGAGCCCTCAAAATGGAAGTCAAAATGTCCAAAATCTACAGGAATAAATCCCGATGGGCGTGTAACTCATAGTCATAATGAGATAAGCAATGAATTCTTAGTTGAAATTTCCAATGGCATCTAGCCATTGAGCATATGATTACCAACTCTAAAATCCCTCAAAATCATTGGGGACAAAGACCAATGGCCATGTACCTCCATTGGGGACTGTTGCTGATAGCTCAAAAACCCCATGTTAAAAATCTGGATTGTCAATAGATGGTACCCACTTGGACAAACAAATGCCCCAGCAATAAGGCACGGGCAGGTTGGCCATCCCAAACCTGTTTCTGACCTGCTGGGACTGCCCCTATGTGGGGTGGCCCTGGGGGATTCCTGTTGCCCTTTGGGCCAGACGCCACCACGTTAACCGTCATAAATGCAGTAAAGCCTCATGTCAGACGTTTGTGGTCGAACTGATAGTGACTCAGCCTGCTGCCAATTCCTTTGATGTCAGTTCATAAAACCATTTTTCTCCTCCCTTGAAAATTTGCCAGTTTAGGTTGAAATTTGATGGCCTCAATTCCATGCTCTGACAAGCTCCCAAGTTGAACACTATTTAATCAATCACATCACACTGAGGAAACTGTTGATAAATTTCTTAAAATTCACTTTACAATTAAATTCCCCTAAAATCCTAAATTATTTATATTTACTTCAAATTTTACTTGCCAATCCCCTAATACCACTAACATTGTGGCCCATAGACCCCTACCTGGGCTGTGCAATACCGATTATGATGGTCACAAAAGCTCCCCCTGTAGTCAACTGGATCTACCAATTAAGAAATTTTTGGGTATTTAATCCTGTCAATGAAGCCATCCGCCACTAGGTTATCAGAATCCTGTGGGCTCATTTATCTCATCTTCATGTGAGGATCTGCCCCCTCACTTCTGCTTTTGTGTTGACCCCTTCCATGGAATATCTCAAATCATTTAGTCCATTAATACAACTCCCTTCAGCAAAGCCCACAAGGTCTGGAGTTTTAACTGCCTGGTTCATTGTCAGGTTCCTCTTCACGCTCACCTCCCATAAACAAGCATTTGTTTCCTAACTTCCCGCGCCATACAACGTCATTTGATCGGCAATGCCTCTGGCATTCTGGCTTGCTTTTTGGGTGCTTCTGCATCCCAACTGGCAGGACAGTCTAAACTTCTTCTGCCATTTCCCTAACAATTTCCCTGTCAAACCTAATGGTAGCATTGAGGGATCCTTACAACATCTTTGTGGCCATGACAAGGGCTTCACTAAGAAAACCCAGATCAAAGTAAAACCTTAAAGGGGTGGAAATCAATAAATCTGGTGGGTTTAACCACCACCTGTGCCATCTCAATGATGGCGGCACTTGCATAAGGGAAGAGGTTACCATACTCAAACCAAAGGCTGAAGCACAGGTTGCTCTGGGGGAGCACCATGGGTCTTCTCAGCACTACATGGGAGCACTTGAGATGTAGAGCAAGATCTTAAGGGGGAACAAAATTATCTGTGGGATTATAGGAGCTAGTAGATCCAGTCTGGGCACGCTTTAGCTGCAGCTGGAACACACCTGGAGGTGGCACACCACCACCTCATACAGGGGGAGTGGGCATCAAATTTGATGACATTGGTCAGAATGGCTCAAAAAATGATGTTGTATTTTAATAACTTTTTTATTCATATTTGATCAAAATTTGACTAAACTGAAAAAAAGATTTCTAACAATATACTAATTTTGATTTCAATTATATAGTTTTGTATCCTATATATAACTTTTATTTATTTTATAATGATTTAAAAAACCCTGCCTAATTTTTTTTATCTTGGAGTAACTTTTGAGCGAATTTAATTAAGTAAAAAGTAAAGTAAGTCTTCTGCTTATGACTACCTCCCCCATTCACTTCCCAATGACCTTGGATTCTCTGCTGGCTGGTCTCATGTGGGGCAGCGGCGAAACCCCACCCAGCATTTTCCATCTGAAAGGAAAATGTGCTCAGACTGGTTAGTCCAGTCCCACCAAATCATCAATCAGTTCATTCCGCCCAAAGATCTCGCCATCCACCTTGCATGTGCCCAGGCAGTACCTTACAGCCCACTTGTTCTCCCCCACTCCCACCTTCATTTTTTGTTAGTCCAGGAGAATGTCCCCTGTGCATGGATCAGGCGATCTTCCCATTTCTGAATAAAAAGGGTCTGAATAGGATGGCTGTACTCCTCATCACCTAGGGTGACCTCACCCATGTGGTAGACAATTGCTGGGTAACAGCCCTCCCTTTTAGGATTCCTCCCCCGGTACCCTCGCTCACCTCAGCCAAACTTGTCCACCTAATTAAGGAAATCTACACAAAGATTACTGAATCAATGTCAAAAAGTCAAAACTGATGGGAATAAAGCTCAACAATTGGAAAACATATAGTTAAACAGGGACAAATATTGAGTTATTGGCTGGAATTGCTGGCAGTTTTCACTCAGCCAACAGCACAATAGCTAATGCCAACCACCTCTCAAAATCGTCAGGGATGATCCCAGATGTGCAGATTATATCTTTAGAAACTATCGCAAACAGTTTGAAACCCCTATCCAATAAATCAGGAGTTGTGGCTGATGTAACTCATTTGCTAAATGAACGCCCCAGCGACTGGGCATGGGTGGGTTGGGCATCCCGAACCTGTTTCCAACCAATTGGGACTGCCCCTATGTGGGGTGGCCCTGGAGAATTCCCATTGCTCGTTGGGCCAGATGCCATCATGCCAACTGACGGAAATGCAGTCAAGCCTCAGTTCAGGTGTTCATGGTCAAACTGACAGTGACTCAGCCTGCCACCAAATCCTTTGATGTCAGTTCTAATGAGATTATCTGCCACCTTCCCCAAAAATTCGCTAAATTAGGTCGAATTTGAGGGACCTGATCCCTGCTTGTACCTACTATAATCAAACACTATTTAATCAGTTGCATCATACTGAGAAAATTGTAGGTCAATTCTATTTATTTTTATTTCCAATAAATTCCTGCTAAAACATCAATTTTTACTTTATTTATATATTCTTGCTGAAGTCCTGATGGCAATAACCTGGTGGCCTATTGGTCCCTACACCAGATGGGCATTACCAGTCTTGATGATTACAAACACTCCCACCATCATTAACTGGATTCAACGTGCAAGAAACTTCTGGCAATTTAACCCTATCATTGCAGCAATCCACCATCAATATACTGGGATCTTGCGGCCTTACATCCACCATTTTCAAGCAAGGATCCGCCCCCTTGTCTCTACAATCATATTGAACCCACCCACCAGCGACCCTGTAGAAGTCAACCCAGTGGTACAATCCCCTACAGAGAGACCCCCAGTGTCTGGGGTTGTTTCCATTTGGTTCATTTTGGGTTTCTTTTCACGCTCGTTCTGCACCAATGAGTCGTTGTTTCCCAATTCACAGCTCCATGCAACGTTGTATGAGCGGCAATGCCACTGTCATTCTGGCTTGCTTTTTGGGTGCTCATGCATCCCAACTGGCAGGGCGGTCTAAACTTCTTCTTCCATTTTCATGACAATTTTGGCCTTTGGGTCAAATATGGGAAATTGTTCCCATACACCAAAAAAAGCTATTATCAATATGGCCCAAGCAGTGATGCTGCTGGCTGGTTTTATAGATTTCCGCCCCTATAAGGGGTATTTTGATCTAGGCTTCACTTGTGAAGCTGATGCTGCCACTGTGGCCACCATGTCCCTGGTTTTCCAGGGCACCCCTATCCCAACAACATGCACCCAGCTCCCCACAGACACCACTATGGTGGTTCAATTCGCAGGGTTTCCCATGCACCTTCCCCCCATGGTGTTCCATCAGGAGTTGATGGAAGGTTTGGCTGCATATGGCTCCAACCCCATCCTTCAATTTGTGGTCCCCAATGGGGCCGCTCACCTCACTGGGCCTTGGGCATTTTCCTGATTAGCCCAAATATCAACAAAATTGCTTTGTCAATTCCCCTCCCTGTGCCATCATTCCTTCTGCCCCTGACCACCCATTCTGGGCCCACGTCAAGGGTGGGTGAACCATCTGTCCATCCCGCTTCAAGTTTTATCACTCAAAGCATAAATGCCCTTCTCATGCTGCTTTTGCTGGACCTGCGTTGCCTCCATCTGGCACCCAATATGCCACACACCCCACTGCTTTTTGGTATGGGGTACAATCCTTCCCCCCTCCACCAAAGCCTGCAGCCACTGCAGCACCTGCAGCTGCCAAACAGGCCCCTCCTCAGCCCAGTGCCACATGCACTTCAACCAATCAGTAGACAGCTTGGACAACAGTTCAGTCACACTCTATTAATCAATTGACAGCCACAGCCCATCAATTCACCAACATCGATTTTCTGTATGACTTAAACACATGGTCCTCATTGGTTGAAACCAATGAAGTAAGAAAGATTATTTAAGAATTGGAAGTACACATTAAAGAATTTATCCAGGTACAGCACACTATTCTGTTCCCTAGGCATTTTCATGGCCCCAGCTGGACGCCCATTTGTTCCGCTCTACCCACCAGCTCACTGAAGCAGCAGTTGATCACCCAGATAATTCTGACATCCATGAGTGTGCTGCTGCATCAGTGGTGATACTAGCCAAGGGTATTCCTCCTCCTCTTATTGCCCTGACACTGTGTTCAGGCTCAGCATATAGGCTTGATTCCGCGAGTTGGTTTATTCAGGGTATTAGCCACTGAGCAACCAAATCAGATGATATGAAGATCGCTGACTTCTACTAATAAACTTGATATACTTATAAATAGAGCTATCGCCCTTATTCTGACCTTTATTAATTTTAATCACAGACTTATCTTCAATTACTCAACCACACAAAAGAAGATCCCCTTTCAATCCTCCGTGTGACTCTTTATATCTTGGTTCCTCAAGCTAGATGCACCCTCGTCTTGGTAATATTCTATTCTTCTTCCCTTTTCTAAATATTCTCATTTGTATCAAATCTTGGTATAATTCCTCTTGATTCACCTAATGGTCATCATTTTAAACAATTATAATTTGTATACCCTTTAACATAAATCTCAAGACTTGTCTCAATCCTCCTCTGATCTGCCGGTATGGGTAGCATATCATCCAGTCATATCAACTTCCTGACATTACCCCCTTTGACTGGATGATATGATCTTATTGTTTATATGCTTTGTAGAAACTTCCTGTGAACTTGGTTGATAATCTGACCCCCGCAGGTTCCTTGATAGTGTAGACATCCATACCGGTCTTCTCAATAATCTTGAACGGGCTGACCCAGATGTTGGAAAGCTTGTTTTCCACCCAAATCTGTGCTGGTCGTGAAATAAAACGTGATCCCCCACAGCAAATAGCGGAAGTCCACTCCATCTCTTATGATCAGTGCCTGATCAAGAATCTTCTTGGCCAAACTGGTGGAGTAGGCTTCCATTTGTAGCTTGATCAATGTATCCATAAGAGTCTTTAAATATCGCTGGGGGTCCACACCACCAGTGTCCTCTACACACGAATAAACCAAGTAAGGATGAGCTGGATGTTGACCATACAGCAGCTGAAACGGGCTTTTGATGGTTGACAAATGATAGCTGATATATATGAAGACAGCAGTAGGTAGAAGGGAACTCCATTCTGAGGGCTGATCCTTTACCAATTTGCGGAGTATGTTCACTAGGGTTCCATTGACATGCTCCACCATCCCATTTGATTCTGGGTGATAGGGAGTGGTCAAAACCCCATGGATCGCCATCAACTCATTCAACTTTGGCAAAATTTGTGACGTGAAGTTGGTTCCATTATCTGTCAAAATGAACTGTGTGCAGCCATGTCGCTGTATCACACATTCCATAATAAACTTGGAAGTGGTGAACACGCCCAAGTCGCTAATAGCCCTGGCCTCCACCCATCAGGTCAAATGATTGATGGCAACAATTACATACTTGGATTGATTAACGCTAGTCAGCAGGGGTCCTACTACATCAATGGAATCGGTGTGCCATGCAAACTGGAGTTTAACTATCTGTTATGTGGTTTTCTTATGGAAAGGCTTTTCCACTTGACACTTATGGCAACAGCTAACTGTTTCTGCTATGTCATAATACATGCTTTCCCAGAAGTATTGGGGTCGCAAAAACTCCAGCGTTTTCTGCAAACCCCATGGCCTACAGCCCAATGAGCATCCATAATAATTGTGGGCCTAGCCAAAGGCTTAGGAAAATTCATCGTCAAGTCTCCAATCCACTTGTATAGTTCTTCCCCTTGTACGAAGGTATCCTTCCTGAGTCCTTCTAACACCTTGATCACCTGTGGCAGCTCATCCTGATAATTGTTTGCCACCATCTTTTTGTACATTATGCCAGCTAAATCCGCCATGATGTCGACCGTTGGCAACTGATAAAGACAGTCCACGCTTTTATGTTTTGCTCCCAGTTGATGTAAAATCTTGAAATCATAAGCCTGAAACTTCAGCGCCCAATGTGCGAGTTGCCCTTCCAGTTCATGGAGATTCCATAGCCAACGCAAGGAAGCATGATCTGTCACTACTTGGAATCTTACCTCATGCAAATATACACAAAACTGTTTGTAAGCGTAGATCACCACTAAACACCCCTGCTCAGTTACAGTGTAAATTCGTTTGTGACAGTTCAAGCTTTGACTACAGAATGTGATAGGATGTTCCACACTGTCATCGTCCTTCTGGGACAATACTGCCCCTATAGCAGCGATGGATGTATCCATTTGTACTATGAACTTTTTGTTGAAGTTGGGATATTGCAAAATGTGTGCACTTGCTAATACAGTTTGCAACACATCAAAAGCGTTCTGGCATCATTCCATCCAATCAAAAGAAGCGTTTTTCTCTGGAAACTTGAAAAGCGGGGCCCTGATGCAGCTGAAGTTGATAATGAACCGCCATTAATACCCAACCATCCCAAGAAACACCTGAATGTCCCGCTTATTCCCTGGGCGAGTCATCTTGCCTATCTCTTCCACTTTAGCTGGCTGCAGTTTAAGCCCATTTGAATCCATGACAAACCTGAGGTATCCCAATTGTTCTTTTTAGAAATGGCACTTCTGAGGCTTAATTTTGATATTAGCAGCAGCAAGGCGCTGAAACACTTGTTCAAGTGTGCAGGTGCTCTGTAAACGTCCGCAAGAACACATTGATGTTGTCAAGGTAAACTAGGATGCAGGACATCTTTAAATCACCTAAAATTATATCCATGGAACGCTGGAATGTATCTGGGGCGTTACACAACCCTTGCGGCATGTGAGTCAGCTGGAACAACCCTCTCAAGGTGATGATTACACATTTCTTCTGTTCTGCTAATGTCAATTTGATCTGCCAGTACCCCGAGATCAGACCTATGGTGGAAAAATAATTTGCCCCACCCAAATTGGTCTAACGCATTGTCAATCTGTGGAAGAGGATAGGAATCCTGCTTTGTTACATTATTGAGTTTACAATAGTTAATAACCACTCAATTTGAGCCATCATTTTTCTTTATGATGAGCACAGGTGATGCCCATGGACTGTTTGATGGCTCTAGCATTCCTTGCATAATAAGTTTATCCACCTTGTCAGAGACAACCTCTTCCACCACTTTTGAACATCTAATAGGTCACAATCAAATGGGAGGGTTGACCCCATATCTATCCGATGTGCCACCCCTTGAGCGCACCCAAATCATGAATGTCATGTGCAAAGATATCCTGATACTTTTCAAATGGGGCCATAGCCTTATCTTGCTGTTCTGCCAATAATCCTGCGAGCACTTCCCATGGAACCACAGTCAGTACACCAAACAATGAGCTTTCCAATAGTCCAAGATCCTCCCATGAGCCAAAATCATGAATATAACAAACTTCCTCTATAAGGACTAAGTGTAGGTAGGCCACCATTTGGTGCCGCCGGATCATTATTACCTTCTTCTGTAAGTTCGCTAGCAGCACTTTCACCTCCCCATTTCCAGGTAGCAGTAACCCTGGAGCCACATGTTGTTCAAGCCACAAGTGCTGGTGAGGCGCCATAATTTCTCCATAAAGCCCCTTAGGGACATTGATTTCAAGCCCAGTCTCTACTATGCTCTTGTGTCCAGATGGTAGGCTCAAAGCGCGCGTTGCCCAAAGTGGGATCCCTTTGTACTCGTATATCTGGTTGGGGAGGATCCTGGTCCACCAACTCAGTCACCAATAATGAACAGGAATCACTCTGTCGCTGTACTCTAGATTGATCTGACCAGAGTTGACTGGATCTGCTGGGATTCCACAAGAGGAAAAATATATGGGAATCTGCTGGCCTAACATAGTAAGAGTTTCCTCCGCCATATTTATCAACACGCCAAATTTCCTCATAAAAGCCAAGCTGATTAACATATCATAGTTGTTATTTGGCAAAACCACCACTAGAGTGGACACCTGTACTGACCTGAATTGTAAAGCCAAAGCGTTATATGCTCCTTCAGACACAGTGCTGTGCGTTCCTGTGGTCCTGTATATGACTCAATGGTCCACATCCAGTTTCAACATAAGTTTGGTCACCAACTGAGTGGAGACTATGTTCACAGGTGCTCCCATGTCTATGATAGCACGTATTTTTGTGTTTTGAACAAAAATGTCACAATAAGTACATTCTGAGTAAGAAAAACCATTAGTGTTTATTACTTGTACTTTTAAGGCTTTGTGTTACTCAAAAAGGAGGAAATGCTCTTGCTGACCTGAGGATACTCACTAGTGATTTTCTCCACCAGAATGGCTAAGTTAACCCCTACTAAAGAGTCAACATTCATCGAGAGATCCACGTTGCTGGTGCCAGTCTGTTCCAGGATCTGCCATGCATAGGGCTTCTGCACATCTTGGCGGAACTCGGGGCTATGGGGTGAACTTTTACTTCTGGAAGTAGAAGCAGGGGAATTTGATAAAAGCTGCTGGTATAACAATTCATCCAATTGAGGTTCAAATTCTACCCAAAAAGATGTTTGGGAATTGTTAGGGACAAGTGAATTGGACTCAGTGGAGGTGGAGCGTCCCATATCTACTCCACTTGAGCTTTTCCCTGCTCATTTCTCTTAGTTGGCATTGCATACACTTGTGGTTTGCTAGGGCAATTGCCCGCATAATGCCATCTTTGTCCGCACTGGAAGCATGTGTTCATAAAAGGTTCACATATATAATTTGGGGTGGAAGGACCAGGTCAGAAGTTTCCAGTATGGTTCCAAGGTTGCAGATGAACTGGTGAAGCATACATGGGCCGAAAAGAGTCCACTGACTCATATGAGGGATGAATACATTCTAGCAGCTGATAACCCAGTTGCTGCAGCCTATATCCTGAAGGGGTTGGAGCGGTTGCAGCAGAGATTTTTGGGCTACGTTGGGGGCGCTGATTGTGGCAGTGAGTCAACGTAAGGTGTTCACAATTAAAATAAGTCTGTTATCTCTGTCCAACATGTGAGACATAGCACTAGATAGTTCCTGATGTGATTTGACAGCCGCCGTCATTGCTATATCAACATCCTCAGTGTATAAAATGTTAGCTCCAAGTATGACGTGTGCTTCCACTGAGAAATGTTCAGAAAATTCTAACAGGGTCTCATTTTGGTGAAACTATATAGTCATAACTTTGGCTTTCCGTTGGGCCATCTTGGTAGCACCCCCAAACAGCTGGATAACAATTGCTTTAACTTGTTTTTATGATACTGAGCTATTTGGAAGATAGCAGGTAACCTGATCAGCGCTTTTTACATCTAGAGCGGGCAGTAACAATTTCGCTTTTTGTCAATTTGTAGCCCCTTCCACAGCAAATTCAAAACGCTTAAAGTACCCAGGTAAGTTCCCATCACAAATGAAAGGAGGTAATTTTTTGATATGAATGAATTTGCTTTGTTCCAGGTTCCTGCTGCAAGGAGCAGGCAAATTGGTTTTGGAGTGACTATGGGAAACATTCCTTGATGCATTATCATAAGCTGGCCAGACGGATTCAAATCTGTTGAAAAGGACTCAGAAAAAGTGATGTCATGCGGGGGTCCATTATACTGCCCAAGGGATATTCATTTGCTGATCCATAGCATTCTCCCCCTGAGTCGCCACTGACTGCCTCATTTTCCCCAGCTCTGGCATACCCCGCGAACTATTCATCAATCAACTTCTCCACTTTAATCGAATAGCATTTACACCATCCATCCTGATATTCTTATTGCAACGTTTCATAATGATGTTGCAACTCCTGATGGAATTCCCTCTCCACATTCAGTTTTTGTTTAACGGCTTGTAATTTTGAGAGAACCTCTTTGATTATGTTCTGCAGGTGAGTTTGCTGCCAGCTATCATTATCCGCTTGTTGATTGGCATTATTTATTTGTGTAATGAGGGAGGCTCATTCCTGTACCAGCTCCTTGTTGGCCCATTGAAGGGTAGCAAGGCGCCCTTGCATGTCTGCATACTCTCTTGTCTCAGCAATCGGAAGAGGAAAGACTCATTGGCACTCAGCCTGACTTACACCTTCCAGTTGTGTAACCTGACAAATAAGCTGTAGAATTTCGGGAGACATTGACCAAAGGATAAGCGCATTATCTGCCATTTGCTGGGTATTCCATTAGATACAAAGTTGGGTTAATTTGTTGATAGAGAGCTGACTTGGGCCGCCACTTGCTGTTCCATAAGGGTCATTTTTTCCTTAAGCTGGGCAATCACAGATTTAAGAGCTTCTGCCCACTCAGCTAGCTCTGTCATAAAGCGCTCAGTATTATTCCCCAATGTTGTTACATCCTGAATCCATTCCACAGATAGGCCATGATGGTCCAGCAGTTCTCTTATTACTTGAGGTAATTCTAAATTTAACTGTGGTACCAGAATGTCCAATTGATGTCAGATGTCCCCAACATGATGATCCATCTGTACCATTGCCCCTTGTACCTCTGAAAATGAATGATTAAGGCAGTTGAGCAGGAGGTGAGTATTTTTGCTGTGTGTAACGGACCAGTTCTTTCCAGTAATGGACAAAAGAATTGGGCTATACCAACCAGGTAATAGTCCACAAACTAGATAAAACCCCAAATAGTGCTCTGTAAGTCCGCATTCCACTATAATAAGGTTGAAGCCATCCTTGGATAAGGGTTAGGATTAACTTAATCCTAACAATGATCCTTGACTCCAGGTGAGGGCCAATAGAGAATCCCTTAAGAGACTGAGTTCAGTGTCTTGGAGAAAGGCATTCATCATAGTATATTATTCAATAAAATTAAAAATTAAAATATTTTTATTAAGATGTTTATTGAGCCAACTGAGTAAGAACACATAATTGAGGAATAAAATTCTACTCAATTCTTTTTTATAGTATGCAAATAATAATTTCTTAGACTTTTTTTTAAATCTTATGAAATTTTTTTTGAATTTATTGCGGGGAAGGCTGACCATGGGATGGACACTTCCGAATAAGACTCAGGAAAGATAAACTTAGTACCAGGGGGGCACCCCAGAGAAGCGATGCTATCTCTTGTTGCCAGCGGGAACGCCACTTATGGGGAGGGAGAGGGAACGTGTGAAGGGGCCATAGTTACTATTGAGCACGTGTGGAGGAAGGGGTCTGATTTGATGAACCAGACTGGGAACCAGGAGGAGACCAGCTGTCAGCGATGCAGTGGGAGATATCCAAACATCCACACTTGAAAGTGGTCCACCAAATGAGACTGGAATCTGTGGACAGCTTCTGGGAGGGTGGGGATGGAGCCAGCGATGGCATCTAAGACAATCGTGTGGATATTCCACATGGCGATTGCAACCACCAAAGCACGGAGGGAGGGTGGAAGGGGGGAGGCCATTGATGAAGCAAACATATCTCTTGACAGACTGAAGGGATGCATTTGATCATGGCCTAGCAGACGTTGGACTTCGCGCCATATCACTTTAGAGGTGGGGCACTTCTCCTGGCGGTGGAACAGCGTTCCATACTGGCCACACACGACACAGGATGAGTGTAAAGCGTTAGAGCGCTCAGATGTACAATACACCCGCCTCAGGCAGCGCCACACATGGGAGCGGACTTGAGGCTGCAACAGAGGATGGTGTGCATATTTATAGATAGTCTTTTGGGTCTCAGTGGAATAAGAGATGTCCATCATGTCCAGGTAGTCCACCCCGGATAGGACTTGGGGTCGAATGGGGATCACGCCATCATGGATGGGTAGCCCCTGTACCTCTTGTGTGAACTGACAAGAGGGGCAGCCTCTTCGGGTTGTATGTCCACTAATACGAATTCTACACTCTGCGCTTCGCATGGAGAGTAGGATTCGTTTGTAGTGAGTTTTAGTCCCGTGAGGATCTGTGGCCGATGTGTGTGATGCGAGGTATTTCATCAGGGAGTGGGGGTTTGATGGATTGTTGAGGCCCAAGGCTCAGGAGAAGTTGGAGTGGGCCGCGCGGGACCAGTGTTGAGATGGGAGTGTAGGAGCGGTGACAGCCGCGATCCAAGTGCCCAGGATCTTGGCAGCATGGGCTTTGAAGTCAAGCAGGCCCATGCCACCTTGATGATGAGGCCAAACATGACCTCTAGCCATACTGGTGGAGGGCGGCCTGACCAAAGCCATCCTTGAAGCAAAGCATACAGGGATTTGAAGAAGCTTGGGGAGAAGGGGATGGCGTGGGCTCCAAACCAGACTTTGGATAGGAGCATAGAGTTGGCAAGAACAACCCTGCCCGTGAGGGTAGTAGGGTGGGCTCTGAGAGAGGCGATTCTCTTCGACACGTTGTCCAGTATACAGCACTCCATTACTGCTGACGCATATCCGCCTGCCACCATCCACACGCCCAGATGGCGCACCAGTCCTATGGTAGGACGTGGCACGAAGGGGAGCACCAGTGGAGCGGTGTGTGTTGAGTTAGTAAGGCGTGGATGTGGGCGAGCAGATGGGCCAAGTTGGGAACTACTTGCTGGGGCCCAGCAGTTCTGAAACTGACCAAGGAGGATGATTTCAGTTTTGGAGGCGTTCAGTGCCATGTTGCTTACCCGGGATTATTTCTGGATGAGGGCTTCAAGCGCGCAAGCATCTTTGTTATTAGACACCCCCACCACGCAATCATCTGCAAATGCCATCATCTTTTTGGGGTTTGGCCTAGCACATGGACCCCTGTGAGGTGGGCATTCACATTTCGCAGTAGTGGGTCAAGGCTGAAGTTGTATAGGAGTGGGCTGAGGGGGTCCCCTTGTCGCAGGCCCCTTTGAGGGCGGACTACTTCCGTTAGGAAGCCTGGGCCACGCACTGCCATTGTTGCAGATTCCGTTAGCAGCATCATCCAGTTTATGAAGCGGGGGGTAGGCGGAATTGATGGAGGCAGGCCCTAAGGTATTCCCAGTTTACTCTATCATAGGCTTTTTTTGGTCCAAGAATACAAGTGCCCCAGAGGCTGTGGATTGACACACATTAGCCACAGAGTGCATGTTAATCCAAATCAACCTTCTGGGGATGAAACCAAATTGTTCTGGGGAGATGGTGGCAGATGCTACAGTCCCTAAACGGTTAGCCATGATTTTTGTTAAAATTTTGGTGTCTGTGTTTGTTAGAGAAATGGGGCGCCAGTTGGCTAAGTCTAGCTTATCCCCTTTCTTGAAGAGTGTGACCGTAAAGGCCTCATGTCCTCCTGGTAGGAGGCGCATTTCCAATAGGCTTTGGTTGAGTGAGGCTAGCAGCAATGGGGATATATATTTGAAATATTTTTTGTAGAACTCATATGGAATGCCATCTGGGCCTGGGCATTTTCAGTTTGGCACACCGCGAATGGCTGTCCATAATTTGTTTGGAGTAATTAAATTCATTATTTCTGGGTATCAGAAAATGGTGCGGATATGAGCTTGGTCAAGAAATTCTGCCATTTCAGCCGGCTGAATTGGTTCAGCTCAGTATAACTTGGAGTAATATCTTTGCATTTCAATTGCCACTTCAGCCGGTGTGTCCACAATGGAATTATCCAATCTTCGCACCTGTGTGCAGGCCACGCTCTGGCATGGTGCAAAAAATTTTTTAAAGAAGTATGCGGTGCACTTGTCACCTTTAGTGATGCGTGTGGCCCTGTATTGGACACAAACCTGATGTTTGTGTTGCCTTTTGAGTGCATTGAGGTGGGTGGCTGCCTCCACCCACTTCTGGCCCCATACAGGGCTGTATCCTGTGGCTGGAATGTTGGACTCCAAGTGGGCCAATTCCGCGAGCACATGTGAGATAACTGCTGATGTGGCTCGTGAGCGTCTGGAGGAGAGATGACGATAGTGGTGGATGGTGTCCTCTTTGAAAGTTGCCTATGTGGAAATGGGGTCTGCACAAAATGGTGCAACAAACGATTTCACCAAAGTTGCCTCTTCCACCCATGTGGAAAATCCTGGTGATGTGAGCTCGGGGGGGGCGGATTTTGCACCAATGTGGGGCCTTTGCAACTGTGACAGGTAAGTGGTATGTTATTGAGACCAGATGGTGGTCAGTGAATTCCATTTTCATTGTTTTGAAGTGGGAGATGTGGGGTTGGAATTTTGCCAGCGTTAGAATAAGATCAATGTGGGTCATGGACCTTAATTGGCCATTGTGGATGTGGGGACACGTCATGTTTTCAAGCAGTGGGGCATGTCATGGCAGCGCATCCATTAACCCAAGGGTGGCTTTTAGAACGCGTAGTTCTACGTGACCTTGTGGGGTGTGGGGTGAGGGCGGCCACTGGTCCATTGGTGAGGTTAGCCAACAGTTCATGTCGCCAACTAGGAAAGAATTGGGGGGTAGCGGGAGGGATTTTACCGATGAGAAAAATTCCTGACGCTCGTGTGCACCATTTGGGGCATAGATGTTGACAATTGTGTGCGCAATGTTGGCCCACGAGAAGGTGACAATGAGCACTTGGCCATTTAGGAATGTTTCTGAGGATGTGAATTTGAAAAAATTGTTTTTCCAAATTAGCACCCCACAGTGCTTCAACCAAAAGGATAGGGATGGTAGGAGCATTGTTTTCCAAGCTTCCTCGGAACCTCATGGACAGTGGGACTCCTGGATGGCCAGGATATCCACAGGTAAATTGTTTTGTAAAAAACTCAGTTTCCTAGCCTGGGACAGGGAGGCCTTAAATCCGGCAATATTCAGCATCCCTAGAGTGAAGGTTTCCCCCATCACACCTTAGGTGCGAGGGGGTGGGCCCCCAGGCCCACCAGCCTCTTCAAGGTCACCACAGGCTTTCACAGCAGCATGGGTGTTAGCAGCAACGCTATTGGGGTTTTTGTTAATTTTTGTGGAAAGAGTCGCGTTGGCTTTGGCCTTCACTTTTTGTTTTCCTGATGTCGGACGAATTTTTTGCGGTGCGGATAAGTTCGGTGCACCGTCGAGTGGGGCAAAAAAAAATTTTCAGTTGGGATAGGTCCCAAGTCAGTTTTGACCGGAGCTTGGGTGCAGCGATTGGGTGAGATTGAATCTCCCATTGGATCCTCAGATTGAGTGGCCCGCTCAGCATGGGCCTCCCAATCTGATTGGTTGAGGGATTCCCAAGTTGCTTCCACCACAAAGGTCTCCATGTCCTCCTGGCGTTGTGAGTGTGGGATGGTGGTGGTGGCCTTGGCCACTTCCTTGGCCATGGCTCTATGGGCCTGCTTGGCCTTCTTCCACTCCTGCGGGGAGATGGGCTTTACCAATAGGTAGCAGCCTTGTGCTCCCCACGGGAAAGCCTCCTTGGTGCTTGCAGTTGGTTCATAGTGCGCCTCTCCACTGGCCATGGCCGCCAAGGGGTGCTCTTGGAATGTGACGCCCTCCTTGATGGGGCATGCGTGTGCCTTATGGCTGAACATGTCACAGTGGGTGCAAATGGGGGGCGCGTTGTCCATGGTTACCTGGAATGGGTGGGTGGTATGCCCTGCAATATCAATAAAGGTGGAGTGCAGGATCTGGGTTAGGCCCTTCACAATCTCCTCAGTTGGGGTCAGAACTGCGATGGCTTTGCCAGTGCACAGGTGTGGCATCAGCATGAAACGTTGCATTTTGAAAGATTGTACTTTGCCATATATGGCGAGACCATCTTTCAGGTGTTGCTCCAAAATGTCACGTTTTACCGTAGTAGGCAAAAAGTCAAACGTGAGGAAAATTTGGTTTGATTTTGTCCATCTGGTGCATTTGGTTTCAATGGCCCATTGCCCTTCGGGGAGGTTGACCACTATACGCACCACTGCAGCCTCATCTGCTGCTATTTTGCTTTTGAAACCTAGGTCCAGCCAACTGTGTGACATGGAGTGAGGTGCAACATACACTGCGGTTGGGAAAATTTTGTGTACATCTTCAAGAAATTTTTCCCATAAGGCCATTTTTTGGAAGTCCAGATACACACAGACTCCAAATTCCACCGACGAAAGTGGCTGGTAATGTGGCATGTTGATGTACTGGTTGCATCATGCTTGCCACGTGAGTATCTCTGGGGAAATTGTGATCGCCAGTTTTTTGAGATTTTTTTCTATTCTGCCAGATTCTCTGGGGCGTTTTCAAATATTAGAGGCCGCGGGCCTTCCGCCTGCTCCTCTTGCCTTGCTTGCCCAACTGCTCCCAGACATGGGCGCAGACTAATCTCCTCTGTGAGATTATCAAACTATATTTAGTCTTGAATTGAATAGGTTGCAAAAGTGTTTGCAACGAGAAAGAAAAGTTTAATCTTATGAAATTATTAGTCTAAAATAGTTGATAATTATGATTTTAAACATAGGATTAAATTATTAGATAATGGTTATAAAAATATGATAATTATCAATGATTATTGACAATTGATAATCACTGTCAATAATCAAAATTTGGAAGGTCTATTTTTAGACCTGACAATCTTGTTTTGGTCAAATTGATTTTTGATAAAAATTTGGGACCCCTTTTATAGATTAATTTTGTATGCAAAATGGATGAATTACTCCATTTGCTTGAAAATTACTCCTTTTGGAACCCCTATAAATAGGGGTTTTTTGAGGCCCACGTTTGGATGAAATATGACATTATTGTCAGATCAGTTATTAATGTTTTTCAGATTTTTTGATCTCATATTCATCAGATCCCTCAAGGTGGTACAAGGGCCTTCATTTAATATTGAATTTTGCCCCAATTTGGTGGTTTTTCTCTTATTATTATCATTAAAAATATTGTTTTGTTTGTTATTATTAATTCTAATAATATCAATGTGATGGTCAGGAATATCCTTTACCATTACACTGTGCTTGCACACACTGAAATACATCATTATATTCAATATTATGGTGGGCCAGCACACATAGTAGCTGACAAATCAAAGGTTGCACATAAGCAACTAAATATTCCTCAATTCCGTGGTACTGAGGCAGCGATCCAACCCCATTGTAGTCACATCCAAATAAGACATGTACAGTGCATAGCAATTTTCTTGGTTTCGTTGATATAGAATAAACTCAGGGCATTTTCCCCAGTTTCATCTTTGTATAGGCAATACCCGTGCAACAGCCACTCCATAATAGTTCTCAGTTGTTGGGGAGTCACATTTGTGGAGCGTCCTTATTGGTTGATTGTCAGCTCAGGACAATTCTCAAATTGTAAATTGATCATAGCTTCATCATCCCCCAGGTCAGTCACAGTAAATAATGTTGGTTCATGGTTAAGTGCCTCCTGAGCCTCTTCAGCGTACTGCGCCCAGAATCTGATCAAAATTATGTCAGAAAGAATGAGGACTCATCATTGTATTTAATTGTTGAAAAACTACAGTTGCCCAGTGGCCCCCTGTAGTGAGCACCACTGTTAATTTTGCGTATAGGCTTGATTCCGCCAGGTCAGTTTACACAGGGTATTAGCCACTGAGCAACCAAATCAGATGATATGAAGATCGCCAACTCTACTAATAAACTCAATATACTTATAAATAGAGCTATCGCCCTTATTTAAACCTTTATTAATATTAATTGAAGACTTATCTGCAATTAATCAACCACACAAGAGAAGATCCCCCTTCATTCCTCTGTGTGACTCTTTATATCTCAGTTTCCCAAGCTGGCTGCACCCTCAGCTTGGTAATCTTCAATTCATCTTTCCTTTTCTAGAAACTCTCATTCATATCAAATCTCAGCATAAATCCTCTCGATTTTCCAAATGGTCATCATCTTGATTAATTATAATTTGTATACCTTTTTCCATAGATCTTGAGACTTGTCTCAATTCCCCCTCCAATCTGTCAGTATGGGTAGCATATCATCCAGTCATATCAACTTCCTGACAGTATCCCTCCTCCCATTATTGCCCTGACCCTGTACCCACAGGGAAAATGTGACATCCTTAGCCTCCACAAACAAACAGCTGCTGCCATCCAGAAAGTGTTTGTTGCTTCTCAGGATAAGCTATAAGCCACCCCTTCCATTCCCACTTTGTTATCCTAGTTTCCTTCCATCTGACTTCACATGGAACAATGTTTATCCTGGTACCTAGGTGCAATTTTTGTTGCAGGTAATTACATGACCATCTGATCATCAGTGATCTCAACCCACATGTCACTGATCACCCCACACCATTGCTCTCCGCCTTAATCTACACTTTTTTCTATGAGGAGGACTCTGATTCCAAGGATGAGCCCCCTCAATCCCCCTTCCTCTTCTGCCATGGTGGGATAAGCAGCTCACCGCTGTTCCCCCTGGTAGGTTGTTTTATCATTTTTTGTGTCTTGCCACTCGTTTAGGGCGTTTGGTTCATCTTTTCAATTCACTTATTTGGTGTTTCTATTTTGGTAATGTCCATCTCCTGGTTGGCTTACCTCAATATATTTTAAAAATTTAAAAAACCCTTTCTACATCAAAGTTTACTTTAGATAGAATAGTTGCGACAAGTTAGGTTAAAATTGGTTCAGTATTTTAGGAGTAAGGAATATATATCCATACAAGAAGTTTTATTTGTGATAAAAGGTTTTTGATGAGGAGTGGTAGTGTAGCGGGGTGGTACCTGCCCCACTCTGGGTTGGGTTTTGATTGAGACTGTCATAATTGGATGACTTTATAGTAGGAACAGATGCTAAAGACAAGGCTGGGCGACAGGAGGCCTAAAATGTGGAACTTCAGGCTCTTCCTGACCTGAAAAACACCTTAGATCAACGCTGGGTGCAAGCCAAGCATGCCCAGGTTGATACTAATGGGGTGCAAAACGCCCAGCCTCTGATCTCAGCCCAGGCACTAAAACAAATGATTTACATCATAAATGAAGATGGTTTGATTCAGCTGATTGGAGAGCAAGGGTTCAAGTCACACTCAAGTTATGAAATTTTGAGCTCGGGTAAAATACGGCTTCAATCAATTACTCGAGTGAAGGCACTTTCAGTGTATTTTACTAAAATGGATGGAAGCGTTTGTTTATTGGAGCGTCAAGGCTTGGGCGCACTTCCGCAGAACCTGAATTTCCCAGGCCCACTTTAAATATATTTTTGCAACCAACATTCCTTGTTGATCAACTTTTCTTTAATAAATTTACCTGTTATTTTATATTTTTTACCAATGGTTTCTTGGGCAAACTTGGTGGTGGACCTCTTCAGGGAGGTCTCCAACTAT
>JAKSZP010019237.1:0-26012 GCA_022478985.1 Massospora cicadina
GGGGTGTCGTTAGTTGGGCATGATTACTGGCTAATTGCTTAGTTTGATATTATTTTATGTTATATAATTTTTAATTGATTTAGGATAGGCGGAATATGCATTCACCACCAAATGCCATCTGTGGGTTGCTGTGGAAATTCCAGCGGAAAGATGATGGATTCGTTACCAATAATCTGACTATGATTCTGCTGACTAATTTAGAGCACTAACTACTCATGCCAAGGATGCTCAAAGTTATATTTTTATTAATAAATTATGTATGATTAACCAGCAACTCTTTCTGAAGAAATCAACCTAAACTAATATACAGTGAATTAGATGAGCGGATTGGGAGGGAATCGCTACCATGAATAAATGACAATTTATTAGAGTTTCAGATTGGATGGCTGAGGGGTTTCATAGGCGCATTAGCCTATAGTATAAACAGTTATTCTTTCCTACAAATAAAGATCTCTTTCACCCATATTACTCTAATTGTTAGTAGTTTGTCAGCTAGAAAAGAGAATATGGGACTCAAGATCCCCAAAGTAGGCATGGGGTCACGCGCCTAGAGTGGCTGACACTGCCAGCTCCCATACCTCCTCCCTATGAGGAACCGGTGTGAACTAAGCCAACTGTCCACCAACTACAATGTGCTGACTGGCTGTCAACCCTGTGGGGTGCAGCGTGGGAGTGTCATAGCCACTCAGTATGGGGGATGGACTCGCTGGGGCATGCCCAGATGTGTTGGATAAGGGTCAGGAGGGTGGGGTACCGCAGGAGTGCCTTGGCCGCCCAGGATGGGGGCAGGACTCACTGAGGAACAACAAGGACCCTGGGGCTAAGGTGAAGATATTGGTCTGCTGGGTTGGTGGGTTGGATGCAGACTTATGGGGGTTGGTACGCCAATGAAGGCAAAACGGCAAAGGGTTGACCAATCTCCATACTGGTCGGCCTGGCACACTAGCAGAGCTTGCTGTTCAGAAAAGAGATTTTCTGACAGTTGTCAGGAGCGTTTTTCAAGATGAAGGGAATTTCGTGGAACTGGAATATGCCTCTTCTGATCCCAATTGCTGTAAGCCACTCCTGACCTTCTGCCACACAGATCTATTTGAATGCATTTATTATATCAAGCTTCAAAAACACTTGGGATTTCACATTTGCCTGGCTGACTGTCTTCTTGAGAAAAAGAGGATAGGGATCATGAACCATAATACTATTTAAATGTCCATAGTCAACACAGGGGCACAACGTGCCATCAGCATTCTGAATGAAAACTATAGGTGGTGCAATAGGGGACATCTTCCTAAACACCCACCCCTTCTGGAGCATATAATCCAACCACACTTGCAGCTCTTTGTCCTCCTGCGCTGTGTAGGGATACAGCGGACAGTTGATGTTGACCATGGCTACCATCAAGCGGAAAGCCAAATCATATTTGGAATATGGTGAAAGGCGATTAGCCTTTTCCATTTCAAAGATATCATGATATTCTTTCTAAAGCTAGGGAAAATCTGGCGGAAGACCTGACAGAGAAAGGAGCAATGTGATGGACCCTTCCCTATTCCATCATAAACGTATCAATGAGTGGAAACTCCCCCGCAACTGGGTATTTGCAAAGGACAAAATGTTTGAATCCAAGTTTATGCTAACCTGCTGCCGCCACCACCACCCTACCCCTAAATAACTGGGAAGAGCAAATCTGGTACTGTGGCAAATTGATTGCAGAAGCAGAACTGGTACACCAAAAATGGCCCAGGATGGTGTATGTTGTACAAAGTCATTGGGGCAGATGATGCTCCCAGTACAGACTCAACCACTTTTAAGTCCAAGTCCAGATTTTGCGCCAATTGTAAACCTATAAAGTACCCTATGCACCTGTATCTACCAGCGTCTCAATTGATACCTGGTGTGCACTAAACGAATTTTCAGCGGCAACAAGAAATAAGCAAAAAACTGTTTCTTGGTGACCACATAGTATTCCGCCGGCTGAGTGGTACTAATCATGAAGTCATCCAGGGACCATCATAGGAAAGATTATTGGTCCATCCCATAGGAAGATATTTAAAATGCCACTTTTGGCCGCTGACAATTGGGCCACCAAGGGATTTGGACCCAGGGACTGCTCAGAAACTACTTTACACACTGGCACTGGGGAGAAAAAAATGAAACAACGGAAGGACAGCAACAGGAACATCCCTTGATACCAAAACGCACATCCCAGGAGTCTGGCCCAAACTAGCCCACTGGTAAAAATAAAAGAACAAGCCAAATTATCAAACAACACCGCCACACTTACAACCTGTTCCTGCTTTCCTCCTCAAGGAAAAGAGGAAACCTTTGGTCCTCCTCCACTCAACCTGTGGGTAGGCCCTACTGGTGTCTGGACCAAAGAAAGTGCTTGAACCTCAGCGTAAAAGCCATTATCCGCTGAATGGGCCAACCTTGTAACATATATCACTCTAGATGGCATGTGAACTTTCTGATTGTATAACTGAAGCAATGCAGCATCCCGCCCATAGGACAGGATGGAGAAGGATGAAAATGTGGGTCACTTCATTATGTCATGGAGTGTGCTAATAATAAAACTGGCTTGGAACTCCAAGTGAGTGAACACCCAGAACCTCAACCAGAATACATTTGGTACAGCCATCCTTATTGATAAATGGAACATGGATAAGCAGGTGCGAGGACTATCAAGAAAGTTCCAAATTTGGAAATCATTGTCACTGAGTTTCCAACAGAACTCTCTAATTCACCAAGAAAGTTTAAATTTTATATAAACTAAAATGATGGAAAAGAAAAGAAAATGGAGTGACAGTGGTACCTGTTGAGGACCACTACCCTATATGCTCACTAAATGGGGAACTAAAGCTAAGTACACGACTGCCAAGAATATTTTGTGATTTGGTTTCACCAGATTATCAATCTACATGATTTCTGATACTGACTCAGATATGACTGTCCAGTCAAGTTAACATTGAATTTTTTGGCGATAATTTCTTTCCACTATGATTGTGCTTATCACAATGACTATGCCACCTTTGGCAGATGGCAGGTTCTTCCCATGGCTAGGCCACATATGGCTGACTCTAATAAGTGGGAAAGGGATTGGACACACCCATACCTATTAGGTACAGGCTTGTTTGGAAAATTTCTGGTGAAACCTGGAGGATTGAATCTTCACACCTAAGACAAACTTGTTCCTTTTATTTTGGCGGAATGCAACTTGTCCTCCCCAGAGGACTCAAACCTATGATTACCCCTACTAAAGAAGCGCAACAATGCCTTCTGCTGGTGCTGGCTTCTACCCTCCACCAACTCCTGGCAAACCTTCTGAATTTTACCCACTAATTATTTGGTGGTGAGCAGGGGCAGACAAGGCGCAATTTTCAGGAGTATGTGTTACCCATCTCTCATCTACCACATGAGCTAGATTGATCAGGGTGGCTTGAAGAATGCCACCAGCTTTTTTTCTTTATAAATGGGACTTTCTCCCAGTCTAGATGTAGGGGTTGTCCCCAAGGCTTACAGTATATGCATGTAAGTATATTTGTTCAACCTCTTATCCAAATCTACTTAACCAATTTCAACCAGACTTAGTACAGATTCAATAAATAAGTGAAATCAATGTAGGTAGTTTTAAATTCAAAAGCACAATAAAAAGTCATAAATAAGAGATGAAAATTTTATACAGTTTTTCTGAGAATTTGTTTCATAACAACTGAGAGATTTGAAATTATATGGTTGATTTATTCTGACCAATGGTTTTGTTAGGCAGTTTGGTAAGTTATTGGTTGATTTGATTGGTTTAACAGTTTTATTTTAAATTTTGCTTGTGATATGAGTTCTGATTTGCTGTTTTGTAATTTTCCAAACTTGGCATTAGGGCTATTAGCAGGGTCACATGCATCTGGTTGGTCCACAGCTTTTTTGGTTAGCTGGTGGTGTAATTTGTAAATTTCTTATTGATGTCATATTGACAGATGCCAAGTTTTACCACAATTCAGTGCTCTGATTGGCCAAGAACTCTAAACTGACAGCATAAATTTCCTTTGAAATAAATGTGGGGTTTCAAGGAGGTGTGGCATAGTTGGGAGGGCGTCCCACTATCACCCCTCACATCATGGGTTCAAATCCCGTTGTGGCAGAAATTGCATTCATTGCATTTCTGTGCCAAGAGGATATCAATATATGTGGATTTGCGCACCATGCCTTGGTCTGACCAAGCAAATCAGTGAAGTTAGATTCATGTAATCCCAGCCTATCAGAACGTGCGCAGGAAGGTTCCACCCCCAGTACTTGAGTTTTGTCCTCCACTCCTATATTGTCACTCCCTACTCCCTATCCTCTCTATCAGTGCTGTATATTTGTCCCAAGGTTGGCTCACCTCAAATAAAATTAAATGTGGGGTTTCAAGATTCATTTAAGTTAGGGTGGTAGGACTACATCAGCTATATTAGTAAGTCTAATCAAAATTTGAGTATCTAATTTTCCATACCCTTAAACAATCAGTGATAAAATTAAGTAAATTAACTTTCATAAGATTCAGCACTTTCTGATTTTCTCTGTTTGATAACTAGTGACTCGTTGAATAAATTCAGAGGTAAAATGTCAATTTGCTTCATTTAATAGACTCTGCAAAATTTGATTTCCTACCAATCCAGATTTTTAAGAGTCAAATGGCAAAATGAAATGATGACATCATAGCATGATGGTAAATGAAATGACAAAAAGTTTGAAAAGATTCAGTCATAAGTAAGACATATCCATGTACATAAGCGTTTTACCATAGAGTAAAAATTTTAAAATAATGTTTGTATTTAATTGATTTGATTGCCCAATTAATTATTAAGTTACCAATGGCTATTTACAATATTTTACTTTTATTTATTTAGTTGTTTATTTGGCCTAATTCCATACCAAACTTACCAATATTCATCTATTATTTAAACTCATCATATTATTATATTATACCATTGCCCAGCTTTTGAACATACACCATGCTATAGGATATTCATGACAGTATCCCAACCATAAGACATATTCATGTCAATATGTATGATATTGATTGGTTGATTTTATTGGACAAATTATGCTAAATTTACTAATTGCCATATAAAATAATCATTTTATATTTAGTTGTTTTATTGAAAGCTTTTCTTTCCCATTATTATCACTTTTAATAATAACACGATTCTATGCAATTTTTCTGAGATTGACAATCAACCTGGAATATGAGCAAATTTGTCCACAACAACACCAGTTGGGCAAAAGTGGCCAGCGCAAAAGGCCCAAAGCCCTTCCAACCTGCTGGGGGAAAATGCCCCAGTGGAACATTGACACACCCACCCACCAAAAAGGATGAGCACAGCGCCACACCCAGAGTTTTGCAATATCTGCAAAAAATGGGCGCATATACCAAAATTGAGCACTCCCAACCCTTATCCTCCCTCGAACATGGCCTCAATATCATGGTCAGTGATACTTCCCTTGAGTCATGGGAAAAAATGGGGGAGGCCTTCTCCATGACTTTCCCAAACACCATCTCAGTAAATTACAAAAATTTACACAGAGGATGGGTGGACGTCGGGTTCATGTCCATGGATGAAGCAGCAGAAGCAGCAAAAATTAAATATTTTATAAAAATCAATAATGAAGACAGAACCATCTGCACGGTGCGCACATGATGGAATGAGGCAAATGACCTCTTCATCATATTTGACTGAATTCTGAGCACCGTGCACTGTGATGTCCTTGCAGACAAACTCCGCGGGGGCCTCAAAGGCTACAGAGTAATCAAACAATTTGAATTTGAAAAATTCCCCCTCCTGCCCCACCTGTGCACAGGAAAGGCAATTGCTATTATTGAACCTGACCAAGACGTGGCTGAGGACATCACCCTAATTCCCCACACAGCAACCATCAACATCCCTGATGGCAGCATATCTCGCCCCTTCCATATCACACCAGAGCACACCTCACCCATTTGCGAATTCTGCTCAGCAATAGGCCACAAGGACCATGCCTGCCCCATCAAATGCGGGATTGAAGCACCGGAATTCTGCGAGGACAATATGGATGAAACAAGCCCAACTTTCAGAAAAATTAAAGACTCTACTTTCACCTTCTATTGGGGTGAAAGTGCTGATATTGCCTTGATTGAGCCCATCTTGCACAAGGACTGATGTCGCGCATAGACTGCCCGCAAGCAGGCCGCGAGTTCCGCTGAGACCCAAACTCACACTGCAATTTCCCCAGAACAAATTCAAGTGGATGCCATGGCAGCACAGCGGAACAACCAATCAGACCCAACACATAAAACCCAACATAACCAAAATGAAAAAACTGTTGGACACAACCAATCAAACACACTCAACCAAGCGGGAGTAGATCCACATTGCACCACTGAGAATCTTCCCAACCAATCATATATGTTCAATGATGACATGGAAGACAACTTCAGCCAATCACAATATGAGAACACCTATGCACAGGAACCAACCACCCCGACCCACAACTCCCACCCATCAAACCCACAGGTAAATGGCAAAAAAAAATTTCTGATGGGGCAAAGCCAACACATGCCAAACCCAAAACATACGGAGTAATCCAAGCCAGAAAAAACTGAACAATGCCAGCACTAAGACCGCCAATCAACACACTGGCAATAATATGGCTAATCGACCTCACACTCGCAGTATGACTCATGAGAAGGAACTGGGTGACCTCAGTGGGTCACCCCAGCGTTCCTGATGTGTGGACTACCACAATCAACATAGGGACACTCAACATCACAGGAGCCAAGGCCCCCACATCCCGGGCCAAAAAAATGGCTTTCCTGCACAATATCCCCGTGGACATCTTGGCCATCCAAGAACCCCATTGTCCACTGGGGGAGGAGGAGTCATGGTCAACCTTGCTCCTTCTGGCCAAATCCTTTTGGACATACCATTGTGGGATGGTAATTTGAAAAAACTGTAACCCTCCAGTAAGAATCCAAAACACAGCCTTTCACCTGGAGGGATGGCTACTCCTAGCGGACCTTGAGTGGAATGGAGAAAATTTCGCCGTGGCATGTGTATATGCCCCAAATGACCTGAATGACCGCCAAAAATTCCTGTCCAATATCCTCTCAATCCCATTCTCTGAGGCAACATTTCTTGTGGGGGATTTCAACTGCTGGCTAAGCACCAATGCCAACTGCTGGCCCAAGTCTAGGGCTATACCCTGTGGCCACACGGAACTATGTATACTAAAGGCAACATTGGGAATATGCAACACCATCCCCAAACAAGCCCCCACCCTGGCCAACATGACAAGACCCCACCACAGCAATAACCAGCTGGTCTCAATGACCCAGATTGACCTGATGCTCACCCCTATAGACTTCTGGCACCGAGTATCAAACTTTACAACAACAATTATCCCTTTCTCTGACTATTGGATGGTCTCAATATTGCTATCATCCTCAGAAAAATACAAAAAACCGCCCACCTGGCACAGAGTTCACCCGAGCACCATCCACCTTCCGGAGCTTAAACTCTGGATTGAGATGGTGCTAACAACACAGCAAGAAAGACAATCACCTGATGGAAATCTTTTCGCCAAATGGGAAACAATATAAGGCTCATGCAACTAAGAAAGCTTGCCACCTAAATTCCAGAAAAACAGCCGCAATGTCTGCGACAATCAACAAGGCTATCAGACAGCTTCAACACCTAGAAAACAACACACCTAGTGAGGGATACACCCCTCAATGGGGCCGCCTGTGGTTTCAACTATCAACACAGGTAAACTCCCTATTTAGAAAACACCAGCATTACACCAAAATATGCTATAAATCAAAATAAATTTTATCCAGAGAAACTCATACAGCCCAATTTTTCTGCCACTTTAGACCGATTTCAAAGTTGGCAACCTGCACAGAGGTCCACCGAACGGATGACACAATGCATCCACACCATTGGAAATATCAGCTGAATTACACCGATTTTACACTGACCTGTACACAGCGAATTTCGCATCACCCAACAAAATTGAAAAATTCTTATCATCCGCCAATATCAACACCATAGCTGGCCAACCAGACCTGGCAGCACCCATAACAAAAGATGAACTATGGGAGGTAATAAAATCAACCCCACGCAACAAGTGCCCTGGGCCTGATGGCCTCCCATATGAATTTTTCAAAAAATACTTTAAACATATCGCACCAATACTACTAGCAACTATGAATAAGTGCCTGGAAGACACATCCCTTCTACCTGGCGGCCAAGATGCATATGTGGTCACACTCTTCAAAAAAGGAGACCAGGCAGATCTGAACAACTGGCGCCCAATTGCTCTCACCAATACCAATACTAAAATACTTACAAAAACTTTAGCCAAACGTTTGGGTTGCATTGCCCAGACAACCCTCTCACACCATCAATTTGGATTCATCCCAAACCGCTCAATTTGGGATAACATCCACACAATTGCCAATATCTGCCAAGCTAACCCCACAGGCGCCCTTGCTTTCCTGGACCAAAAGAAAGCATATGACTGAGTACACTGGGGATACCTAGAACAATGTCTGAAGGCCTTCAACCTAACACCCTGCTTTATAAACTGGGCGCTCCTCCTAACGCGCTCAGCCAAGTTTGCAATCAGAGGCCCAGGCTTCCTAACCGACACCATCACCCCCAAAGGGGCCTTAAACAAGGTGACCCACTTAGCCCCCTACTATACAACTTCACCCTTGACCCCCTTCTCCGCATTGCAAACTCAAAGCTCACCGGAATCAGGTTGGAGGGACAACCACCAACCAAAATGCTCGCTTTCGCTGATGACTGCATCGTTGGAGTCTCAGGCAATAGGGATGCCAGGACGATTGAGCGCATCATTCACCAATATGAGTCAGTGAGTAACGCCATGCTGAACAAACAGAAAACAGAGGTAATTGTAATGGGCAAATTCAGCTCAAACTGGGCCCCACCCTCCCACACCACAACAGAAAGCAACCAACCACACACCTAACCACACAACAAAGACCCAAGCCAATAAAACCACTGTGCTTACCCTTTGCATCCCACCCCGCCACTGACCCAGTCCGCCATCTGGGCATATGACTAGAAGCTGGTGGATATGCTATTGACACCATAGAAACCAACACCTTGGACAACATCACAAAAAGAATGACATGTATGCAAAGGAATAAAGCCAGCCTAACCGGAAGAGTTGTATTAGCCAAATCCCTGATCCTATCAAAGCTATGGTTTGCTGCCCATGAGATCCCCTTCTCCACCAACTTCACCGACGCAGTTTACAAGCTCCTGCAGAATTGGCTATGGTCGGGCTACCGTGCACCTATCAGGCTGGAGACCATGTACGGCCCACGGAAGAAAGGCGGGATGGGGCTGCTCAACTTCACAGAAAAAGCAACGCAAATCCTAGGCTCATGAATAGCCTCCACGACGTCACCCAACCCACTTCCCTCCACTGGGCTAAGGCAGCCCAAACCAATTTTGCAAGGGCACTACATCTGAGGTCCCCCTCCAACCCAAAGACCCTGATAAAGTACCTTGTAACACACCCAAATGCCACTGGACCACATAACACCAATTGGTATTTCAAACGTATCCTATACAACCTAAGACAAGGAAATTGGAGTTTCTCATATGTACAGCAATCTGAAGACACTCACCCTCAAACTGGATATGTGAAACTCCACAGAGGACAAACGGTGTCTAATGCGCCCAACCCATTACCACCCTTCCCTCTGTCCAGGATCGACTACCTATACCACCAAGACATCCCATATGATCTACAAACCCAAAAACAGGTGTGGAACCTCGTCACCTGTCCCCTCCTATCCCCACAAGTATGCTCCACAACGTGGCGATACATGCGCCGCACATACAGAACAGCTGACCATACTTTCTTAATGTTCGAGACATGCGCCATCTGTGGCGGACCCAACACACTAGCACACTGCCTGGAAGAATGCCCGCCATCTGCGCATATCTGGGCCAACGTGATGCACTTGTTTCAACAATCACCTACAACCATATTGACTATCCCGTGATATCATGGCACTCAACATGGCCTCACCTATCCCCCAGACACTGAGGGCCCTAATTGTGTGCATTGCAATATGGTCTATTCACACAATTACCCTCGACGCATTCAACAGGAGCTTCTACAACTTTAACCAAACCATCGTCAGGTTCCACAACCATTTGGCTGACCACTTCCAAGCCTGGCTGTTTGGCTCACTCCAACACAAATGGAAGAAATGGATGGGTACATGGATTCCAATCTGGTTCCTCCGATATGACACTAAAAACCTCACAGTCTCCATAGGCGGTACACCCTACTAGCCAGGGTCGCCATGCCACCCAAGGTCTAGTCACCCACCACCCGTGGCCCCAGACACACCAAAGTGTGCCAAGTCGTATTTTGAGTTCTCTTTCTTTTGCTTTGCTCTCTCTTCCCGCTTCTGTTTTTTCCGCCTCCTCTTTTCTCCTACATATCAGATGTGTCTGTCCCCTGGTCGGCCATCCTCATACAAATAAAATAAAATAGTTGTTTTATTGATCATCTATGCTAAATTACTGATTTCCACCTACAGTAATTCATTTTATATTTAGTTGATTTTTATTGGTCAATCTATGCAAAATAATAGCCATCTATAATGATTTAAGATTATCACACTATGATCCCATACATGCCTTAATTTGATCATAGTCCTAGCCATAGGACAAATTCAAATCAAAAAGGCACTAAAAAGTATGAAATAATTAAGAAAACTATAAAAATTCAATTAAACCATTTTGAAGTCATGCTGTATTCAAAGTGACTTATAGAATTTTCTCAAAGATACAAATTAGAGCTTATATTGGATTGATATAAGTGTAAACTATAAGCAACTTAGAATATACAGTGCTGGGAGCTAGGTGTGTAAGCTGGGGCCTTCTCATGGAGTAACTGAGGAAAGCCCTTGGAAACGTGGGTGAATAGCCAACACCAAAACCTAGTGAGGTACCACAGAAGGGTCCTGTAGTGGCCTAAAAGAGGTGTGGGATGGAAGGTAATGAATGTGATCCAACCTGCTCTTGAGGGTGCCTCTACTCTCCTTTAGGGGAGAATATGGCCAGGTAGGGGGAGGAAAGAGTCAGTCATATCATCTATCACACTACTTTCCTAAAAGTGGGGCGCTGCAAAAGCAGGTCTCAGTAACAAGGGTGGGACAATCCTGATTGGTTTAGCTTTGGCCCACCCTGTCTACAATAATCACCGCCATTTTTATGTTGTCCTGAAACATGGATAGCGGCCAGTAGCTTATGTGAGCCTAACTGGTGCAGTAAAAAGTGAGATAACTCACGTACAAAAAAGACAGATTGACCTGAAAGGGCTGCAATGGTTACTGCATAAAAATGGCCTGGAGAGGCAAACTCTGTGTAAGTGGTGGGTTCGTGCCAATATGCCATGAAGGAATTGGGAAGTAAGAGCCATGATGCTGACCATACTAAGGACCGGCCTGCAGAAGCCCATCTCCAAACCCTCCCACCATGCCTCATCATTGCCATGTATTCCCACACCACTGTTCCCACAACGCTGCACATCAAAAGCAGGGTCTGGCTCCATGAGAGGGCTGAGAACGACGCCAACGCCACGCCAAGCTCACTGGTTGAGCTCATCACTTTGATCCAATAATATAATTTAATAAAATAATATTCTATAATAGCAAGCGATTTTTATCAAATTCCATGGTTTTTCTTAGAAGACGTGACTGGCCATTCAGGCCCCAAACATCCCCTAATAAATAGAGCTCTGCCAGTACTGTAATAAGCTACCTCCTACGCTAGGCTCTCTCAAGCACCATCCAGAACATCACTCACAAAGTGTCATGGTTAAACAACTTGATAGTGGGAACCAAAGCCAAGGATAAGGCTGGGTAACAGGAGGCCCAGAAGGTGAAACTTCAGGCTCTTCCAGACCTTAAGCGCATATTAGATCAATGCTGGGTACAAGACCAATATGCCCAGGTTGGTACTAATGAGGCGCAAAACTCCCAGCCCCTTGTGTTGTCCCAAGCATTAAAACGGACGATCTATGTAAAAAACAAAGATGGTTCAATTCAGTTAATTGGCGAACAGGGTTTCAAAACCTGTTTGAGTTATAAGAGTATGAGTTTGGGGAGAATACAGCTGCAATTAATCACTCAAGTGAAGGCAGTTTTGGTGTATTTGACCAAATTGGATGGGAGAATTTGCCTATTGGAGCGTCAAGGCTTGGGCTCACTTCTGTCATGGAAACTGCTGATAAGAATTAGACTGGGCTCCCAGTCAGGGTGTGTGAGCACCCAGTGGAGAGCCCAGAATGCCAAGGGCACAACGGTCAATGCAACTAGAAGAAGGGGGGATCTAGCAGGGATGTGAGGAAAGTAAATGTATACAAATGTACCAAAGGCCCCCAAGGCAAACCAGATGGTTGCAATGGGGCAACCGCGAGTCTTGTGGGGGCAACCTTCAAGGGTGGGAGAGGTGGGGAGGATGACAACTCCTCCAGGGTGCACAGTTGCTGGCCTTTGGTTATGGGTAGGTGGGTCTGTGCGCCAGAGAGGGGCAGCACAAGACCCACCGCGCGGACAGGGGTGCTGTCAGAGGGGAAAATGGGCCCAAGATGAGCGTTAGGGCTGAGCCCCCTTGGTTGGGGTACTCTGGGGCCCTTAGGTGGGTGGGATCAATGGCGGACAAGCCAAATGTGGGGGCTGAGCTTGTGGGCATTGGGGCAGGGGCGCCCTGAGGCTGCTCTGATAGGGGAGCGCTCTCAGAAAACCCGTTGGTGAAGCAAATGGATGGGTCTGCATTTAATGGATAAGTGAAAATGGACAGAGAGTTGACTCCATCATCAAGAGTAAGGCGGTTCACTGCAGATATGATCCACCGCTGCGTGGTAGGGTTGAGCGACTGATTGACCCATTTGGTAATCATTGGGATAATTATTTGGGAAGCAGCGTGCTTTGCTGGATCAATCGGCAGAATTTTGAATAGGAAAAACAAACAGGCGGAGTCCGCATCAAGGCATTTGGATTAATCAACTTTATTTTGACATAAAGCACAAGGAGAATAGAGAATGAACTGACAACTGCCCATCGACAGAGTAGTTGCCTTAAGTATTGGGTAATTGGGGATCAGCGATGGGGTTTGATTGGCTGGGGGTGGGGGGTAGAGGGATGCCCAAAATCTTGGCAAAAATCAAAAAACTTTTGCTTATTTTCCCAAATTTTTGAGGCCAGACCAGGTCAATGGTACTGATCTGGGCCTTGATAATTTGAGTCAGGCAGCTCAAGTGGCTCGGATTTCCCAGATTTTTCCCAGGGGCTATGGCCTTAGTGCTTGGTTGTCCACAACCCAGTCCAAAATCTTGCTTTGATTATCTATGAAATCCGAGCTTCTCAGATCTTTTCTGAGGGGTGGGGCAACTGGGCTGAGTCACTGGTGGCTTGGTTCAAAACCCAAATTGAGTTTAATCTGATTCTCAGACCCGACCAGTCTGGACCTGCTCCATTAGCCCGGAATCTGCAGGCTGGGCTCTAATACTTGCGCTGGCAGTTTCTTCAAAGTTTTTGTAAATTTTCCCTGGTAAGTGGGGGGTCCCAGGGGCCCGCCCAAGGCCCCTGGCCTGCATGATCTCCTGGCAGGTCCCCTCTATCAATTTTATCAGGGTTGGGGAGGGGGAGGGGAGAGATTTGGATATCTCTAGGTGGAAGGGCAGTTACACAGCGCTCTTTAACCACATGCGCTAGGTCACTCAACTGCGATAGGGGGTCCACTTGGGCCTTTGGCCCCCTTTTGGTCTGAAAGGGATGCTGCTCCCTATCTAGTTGTAGGGGCTAGGCCCCAAGACTTACAACTTCTGCAGACCCATAATTACCCTGACCCAGTTTAAATATGTTTTCACAACCAACGCTCCTTTTTGGTTGACTTTCCCAATAAAATTTCCCCGTTATACCATTTATTAAATGTTATTTTTGATGCTTCTGTGCGTGGACCCCTTCAAGGAGGTCTCGTGCCACATTACCCAAACCATTTTGAATACCATGATATTATCCCCTAGTGCACCATTGGTTCGCCCTGGTACCTCCAACCTGGGACGTTTACCACTTCTCTCCTTGTGCACTGCGTCATTTTTGGTTGGTTATTTCTTGCAATCCTTTACTTTAGCTATTATTGCTCCAGCACCCTCTGCTGGGCTCTGGTAGCTTTGGTAATAATGGCTAGTTTCCTTGCGTTGGCTCTGTGCACCGTGCACCACCACTCTGGAAACAGGAGAGTTATAAACACTCTCCTAAAATTAGTTGACAAAACCCTCAAAATTATGTGCACAAACTTTTTCCATGTGGGACTTTTCCAAAGTGTAAACAGTAGCCGCCATCTGAGGGTCTTGGCTGTGGTCAGCTGCACCGCAGTTTTCTCTTTTTCCCAAACGTGGGGCAACTTGTCGTTATTATGGTTGCCTCCAACTGGAAAGTACCCACCCTTCATGCTTGTACCTGGTGGATACAGACTTTTCAAGGTCTGGAAGGCGTGATTCTCAGACTTTGCACCAAAATTACCAATATCAATATTATTAAATAGGGTTTAATTCAACAGCGCATTCAGACGATGCCAGCAGAATTGGCGCAGATGGCCCTGGGGGTGTTGGCCTTGGATAATGTTGGACATTCCATTGCTGTTATGGGAATAGGGTTTTTCGCGTTTAAAAACGCGTTTTAAGACGAAAACACTATGTATACCTCTGAACCATATTTGCTCTCTCATGGCTCAGATAAGGAACCTATTCCTGTGTACCAAATCAACTCATAAAATCCCCGTTTGACCTCTTTCATGATTCGCAGCACTCAGGAAGTTAAAAGGAACTGCGTTTACAATATGAAAATGTTTATGCCCCTGCTGAAGATATGGTGGGATATGTGGCCTCAGTAGTAAGAGTGGCCAAGTATCCCTCTCCATTCTTTGATTCAAAATCACAATAGGGTGACATATTAATGCCAGATGAATAGTTTATTGGTGATTTTCCTGGCGTTTTAGGCATTAATTAAATACCATTATGGATATTTTCTACTGAATGCTATCCTTTTTTCCCCTTTAAGGAATTCAGCACCACTATTCTGGTGGATACTGGCGTTACGGAAAACTTTATGGACCTGAGCCTATCTGACTACCTTGGGCTGAGTTACTTGCCAAGTGGTATGGTTAGGGGAGGTGCATCCCAAAGTATTCCCACTCTGAAGATCATTGGGAAGGTGGACTATCAGGTTGACAAATACCACTTGTCCGATCACTTTCAAGATATCAAAAACCTCCTGTACCCTATCATTTTGAGTGTGGGGTGGTGGAGGAAGTTTGACTCTAGAACCAACTTGAAAGAGAATACCTATCCCTAACAGTAAAGAATGGTCACACGTTTGTTGTTCCTTTGTCTGAGGTTGATGCTCAGGGCGACTTGCCCCATTGGCCCCACCTTCACACCCTTAGCCTTGCCTCTATGCTGAAGCCCACTGTGGTGGTTCCCCTACCTTCTTGTTTGGAGGGTTTGGAATATTCCTTTGATGCAGCTTCAGCTGATGCACTACCTGATCATTCTGAGTATGACTGTGACTTCAAACTCAGGGTGAATCTGGTGCGTATTTCTTCTCTCATTTACCCCTTGACCATCCGGGAGGAAGAGGCGCTAGATGTGTGGGTGAAGGATCAGTTAGCCTAAGGCGCAATTTTCAGTGGACCTCTCCTGTTTGCTCCCCCTTCTCTTTGTTAAGAAGGCCGATGGTATCTACGCCTGTGCATACACTATGGGAACCTTAACAATGTTACTGTACCAGATCTCCATCCCATCCCTTTGGATTCACAGATCGCACGCAATGTGGAGAAGGCGAAGGTCTTCTCCAAGCTGGATTGTTTCAATGCGGTTAATCAGATCCGGATAAAGAAGGGCCAGGAGTGGTTAAACGCATTCTGCACCAAAAGGAATTTTCCAGTTTTAGGTCATGCCCTTTGGGCTTAAGAATGCCCCTGCCATCTTTCACCGCCGCATTGATGCTGCGTTGGGAGACTTGTGGGGGTATGCGCGGTTGCCTACATGGATGATATCCTGGTGTTTTCCCCTGATCAAGAGTCCCATGCAGTACACCTTCGGCAAGTGGTAAAGCTTTTAAAGGCAGCCATCCTTACGCTGAAGATTAGCAAGTGTGAATTCTTCAAGTCCTAGGTCACTTTTCTGGGCAACGTCATGTTTGACCAAGGACACATGATAACTCCATACAAGGAGAAGGCTATTCGTGAGTGGTCTACCCCCACTTCAGTAAAAGAATTGAGGAGTTTTGGGGACGTGTACGTCCCTCAAGAAATTCACGCCAAACCTTTCTGAGGTGGAAGCGCCCTTGTATAGAGCTAGTGGTGCAAAAGTACTTGACTGTCCCCCTTTTGAGGATGCTTTCCAAGCTGTGAAGTGCACCCTGTTGTCCACGTCCATCCTTCACCATGTCGACTCTTCCAAAGAGTTCGTTGTGTCTACTGATGCCTCCAATTTCGCCATAGTGGCTGCCTTGTTACAAGTAGGCGAAGATGGGATATAGCATCCGGTGGGATACATTTCTAGGAAATTGTCTCCGCCTGAGTTAGATTTGCTGTTTATGACAAAGAGTTACTAGCAGTGGTGAAGGCGCTGACCTATTGGCATCACCACTTTCATGGCTCTACATGACCATTCCGCGTAGTACAGATCACCATGCCTTGCTGTACTACCGCGCCACTCATGTCCTAACCCCCTGACAGACCCGTTGGCATGAGACCCTTGCTCAACTTGCCTTTTCTATGAATTCACCAAGGGCACGGATAATGGTTTGGAGGATGCTTTAAGCCGCAACCCTGCTTTAGCTCCTGATCCAAGGGAGGCAGAAGTCCACAACACACAGGTGATGATTCCTCCACATAAAATGTTACTTATTTTCCCTCTCCCCCGGCCAATGGGCCAGCGCTTGCACCTCTGGAAAATGTGAAGGAATATGGTATGTTCAGAAAGGTGGTCCTTTCTCAGCCGCTATCTGCTGAATATACTATGGTACTATCTAAGAGCGCTTTGAATCAAGAGGACCTATCCAGGGGTTATCACGTAAAGGATGAGATGGTGTGGTTTCAGGGGCGCCTTTGGGTACCTGCTGGACCACTGCGCCTGGAAATCATCCTGGACCATCATTATGGAATCACCATTGGTCATCCTGGGAAAGCAAAGACCTTGGAGTTGATACATCGCACCTACAATTGGAAGGGCTTGCCTGCTCAGGTGGGGCGGTATTGTAAGTAGTGTTTGATATGCAACCAAATGAAGCTAAATATTCAACCTTTAGCGGGGTTGTTGGTACCATTCCAGGGAAGTTGAAGGGCCCTGGACTTCTCTATTAGTGGATTTCATTGTTGAACTACCTGTCTCTGATGGTTACGATGCCATCATGGTGGTGGTGGACCATTTTACAAAGTTAGCCCAATTTATTCCTTGCAGAATAACAATAAACCGCAGCTGAGATGGCTAGGCTCTTCATCACTCATGTGTTTGCGCTGCATGGAATTTCCCAAGAAATTACCAGTGACTTGGGACCCCAGTTCACCTCCATCTTTTGGGAAGAGTTGTGTAAGACTCTTCAGATTCGCCCTTGCCATTCAACTGCCTATCACCCCCAGTCAGATGGGCAGACTATTCGAGTGAACCAGTGTTTGAAACATTTTCTGCGGTGTTACACTGCTGCGGATCATTCAGATTGGGTTCCTCATCTTCCCATGGCCCAGTTTAGCTATATTAGCACTTTGCACTCTTCAATTAATTGTTCCCCCCTTTTTCGCTAACCATGGCTTAAACCCCGCCTTTAACATGGAGCCTAGCTGCGGTTCTAAAGTTGAAGCAGTGGTAGACTTTGCTAAGGCCATCAAGAAGGTACACCAAGGGGTTTCCACAAGTTTGGAGGTGACTATGCTAGTTTATAAGGAGAACGCTGATGGTAAGCGCTGAGTGGGTCTGTCATACAAGGAAGTGGATCTCGTGATGCTTGATGTTCATAACATCCCTATTAAGCAGCCATGCAAAAATCTGGGTCCAAAGAGTATTAGTCCTTACCGCGTTGTTAGAAAGGTGGGTCATGCCTCATACCAGTTGGATCTTCCCTCTGCATTTCGGATCTTCTCAGTCTTCATGAGAGCAAATTGACGTTGTTTGAGGCCCCCCACCTGAGACTCCTGAGGCTTATCTCATGGATGGGGCGCCATAATGGAAGTGGAGGAAATAGTAGCCTCCCGCCGTGTTAAAAAACGTCTCAAGTACCTAGTATCTTTGAAGGGGTTTGACATGGCCAAGAACAGTTGAGTGCCAGAACGTGACTGTGTACATGCCCAAGACCTGATTGAATCATTCCACAATCGTTTTCCTGAAGCTGCAGGATCAAAATCCAAGCTACTGTTGCTGCTATGAAATTGCCACCCACACATAAGATCTTCTCCTTAGCAAAAGCCCCTGGAGGGGGGGTGGAGCCCAAGAAGGAGGAGAGGGTAACGTCATGGTTAAGCAACTTGATAGTGGGAACCAACGCCAAGGATAAGGCTGGGTGACAGGAGGCCCAGAAGGCGAAACTTCAGGCTCTTCCAGATCTTAAGCACATATCAGACCAATGCTGGGTACGAGCCAAATATGCCCAGGTTGGTATTAATGAGGTGCAAAACTCCCAGTCCCTTGTGTTGTCCCAAGCATTAAAACGGACGATCTATGTAACAAAGACAGTTTGATTCAGTTAATTGGTGAAAAGGGTTTCATACCCATTTAAGTTACAAAATCATGAGTTCAGGGAGAATACAGCTGCAATTAATCACTCAAGTGAAGGCAGTTTTGGTGTATTTGACCAAATCGTATGGGAGCATTTGCCTATTAGAGTCAAGGCTTGGGCCCACTTCCGCAGATCCATAATTACCCTGACTCAGTTTAAATATGTTATCATGACCAACACTCCTTGTTGGTTGACTTTCCCAATAAAATTTTTCCCGTTATACCATTTATTAAATGTTATTTTTGACGATCCTGTGTATGGACCCCTTTGAGGAGGTCTCATGCCACATTAACCAAACCATTTTGCTTACCATGATATTATCCCCTAGCGCACGCTGGTTCACCCTGGTACCCTCCAACCTGAGACGTTTATACTTCTTCCTTGTACACCGCGTCGTTTTTGGTTGGTTATTTCTCGCACTCCTTTACTTTAACTATTATTGCTCCATCACCCTCTGCTGGGCTCTGGTAGCTTTGGTATTAACGGCTAGTTTCCTTGCGTTGGCTCTGTGCACCACGCACCACCACGCTGAAAACAGGAGAGTTATAGACACTCTCCTAACACAAAGACTCCACATCTCACCAGATCATCATCCATGCCATTTGTAAGCCCAACGTCATATTTTCTCAGATGCATTTTGGTTTCAGAACATCAAATCTCACCAACTCCAACTTCCTTAAGTTTGAGGCCCTTCCTATCAAAGCAATATTATGATCGAGTGCTGCCTGATCTGAAGCAATGTGCAGATCAGGTGCAGCCTGATCCGTTACATCACCCCTCTGTGAGGCCAAAACTCCTGGACCTTCCCTGGGTATTGCATGCAGTCTTCCCTTGTCTGCCACGTCATCTCCTCTACCGGATAACCTTTCCACTTCACCAGCAATTGCTTCCAGCCCTTCACCCATCTCACATCCAATATTTGCTCCACCTCATATTCTGGAACATCCCTTTCCCTAGGGTTTAGCAGTCCTGGTCGATCTGGACCTATTCTTTTGAACGCCTATAACTGGGAAGCATGAATCACCAGATAGGCCATAAAACCTTCTGGCAATCTCAATTCAAAAGCAACCCAATTAATGGCTCGAATGATCTGGTATGGGCCCAAAAACTTTAGTCCCAGCTTATGACTTTAACTGGAACAGCATAGTTCTTAGCCGCCACCAATACCCAGTCCTTAGGCTCAAACCCTGGATCTGGCACTCTTCATCAATCTTCCTGATGCTTCTTCTGAGCCACTGCTTGCTCCATATTCCCTCATAGCTTCTTCCAGATATCCACCATGGCACATGCCATCTCATCCGCCCCCTGCCACACTCCACCCACAGATCCCCATTTGATCTGGGATTTAAACCATGCTTTGTGAAAAATGGAGTCATTCCCATTGACAATTGACAATGATCGCTATAAGCAAACTGGGCTATCTAAACCCATGGAACCCAGTCATCCTGCCTATTGGATACATAACACCAGAGACTCCGCTCAAGTATCTGATTCACCCTCTTCATCTGTCCATCAGATTGGGGATGGTATGCCGAGGAACAACCAGGCCTGATTTCCAAGTTTCCCAGCAAACTTGATCATAATTTTGAGACAAATTGTGGACCACAGTCTGAAATAATTTCCTCATATAATCCATGCCAGGAGAATACTTCATCAATGAAAATTCTCACTGCATCCTTTGCAAAAAAACTCACTGTACATGGGAAAAACTTGGCGTAATTGGTCAGCCTATCCATGACCACCATAACCACAACCTTTCCCTGCACTCTCGGAAGACCCATTATAAAATTAATGCTAATTGAACTCCATGTCACACATGGTATTTGAAAAAGTGTTTAAATTACCTGATGGAGGTTCCCTTTAGGGTTTTGATTTTGCACATACCAAACAATCCCTCACACACTTCTTGACATCCCTTCACAGGCCCAGCCATGAATAGTCGCATCACACCAACTCCACCATCTTTCCCACTCCCAGATAACCCACCAATGTATGATCGTGAGAGACCTGAATTACCTCACGTTGTAATGATAAATTGGGCACCTATACATGAGAATCGTGGTATAATACCACACGCCTCTTCCTGAAGGATCTATGGCGCCTGTGTGGCTGTCCTTCCTTCATATCAGCCTTTAATTGCCATCCAAATTCTGACCTTCCTTGCTTCCAGCAGACTTCCTCCCCCAACTCACTCCCCCACCCTCAATCATTGTGAATTGATCTGGTCGATACATTGTGGCTGCATTAAATTCCTCCAATTCATCCTTCTTATATGGTAAGCATTTGTACTGACTCAACCAGTCTGCTAGAACACTTGTTGAACCTGGCCTGTATTCTGCCTAGAAGTTGTATTGGACTAGCTCCACATGCCATCTGACTTGCCACTGGTTCATCTTCCTTGGTGCACAATAATATTCTAATGCTCTATGGTCCATTCGAACAACAAAAGGGTGTTGGGCATAGAGCAGGTGGTGCTGCTATTCCCACAAGGCTGCCATCAATGCCAGAAGTTCCTTATCATATATTAGATAATTAGTTTCAGTGAGGATCATCTTGAAGCTAAAATAACACATGGGGTGTTTGAGCCCGTCTTCCCCCTCCTGTAGTAACACCACACCTACAACACAATTTGAAGCATCAGTTTCTACCACAAATGGTTTCCCAGGATCCGGATGGGTTTAGACAGGTGCAGTAAGTAACTTATCCTTTAATAATTCGAATGCCTGCTCCTCTTTTCTTCCCCATACAAATGGAACATCATGCGTTAGACGCGTGAGAGGCAAGGCCATTTGAGATAGATTTCTCACAAAATGTCATAGGAAGTTCAATGTTCCCAAAAAAAACTCCGCACCCCCATCTGATCAATAGGGGCCTTTCATGCTCATACCGCATGCAGTTTATCCAGACACACTCCTAATCCATTCTGGAACACCACATTTCCTAGGAACGTCACCAAACGTCGATTGAATTTACACTTGGAAGGTTTCAATCTCAGACCCATCTGGACAATTGCCCCAGAACTTTCCAGAAATCTTGGACATGATCCTCTCAGGACTGTAAAAAAACCAAAATATCATCCATATAAGCGGCACATCATTGACCAATCATCTATCCAAGGACATTATCAATCAAAAGCTAAAACACCGCTGGGGCATTTATAAGGCTGAACAGCATCATGTGATATTGATACACCTCCAAGTGACACTTAAACGCGGTGTATTTTTGATGTTCTGGTCTCACTGGTACCTGATTGAATGCATCTGCGAGGTTCAACTTTGTAAAAACTGTGCAACCAATAACCATTGGGAGAATTTCCTCCAACAAAGGCATCAGATATAGATCAGGCTCAGTGATTGTGCTCATATGTCAGAAATCCACGCATGGGTGTAGTTAGCCACTCGTTTTAGGCACCAGTAGTACAGGAGACACAGCCAGTGACTTAGAAGGCTCAACCAAACCTTTGTCCAACATTGATCTCACATGACTCTCCAACACTCCTTTCACTCATTGGTTAAGAGGGTATACCGGACATCCCTGGGGAAGCTCCAACCCTTTCTTAAACCAGAATGAAAACACAAAAGTACCAGTAGGGGAGAAAGGCGTGTTCCTGATAGGACCATATACACCCACAAAGTTGCTATACTCAGCAGGTAACTCTAACTCCTGCATTTCACCCATATTTCTGAGTGTCTTGGAACATCACTCCCAACTTTCATCTTCCACCTCATCTGAGGCCCTGTTTGAAGATTCAAAATAATTGTATTAAGCGGCAGATTAACCTGGGGCTGGAACCAATGCCACCACTGCATCCCCAATACCACAGGATGGACCAGATTTCTGATTGCACAGAAGCCCTCTTTGAACCAAAATGGGTTCTGATGAACAATTATCCAAGGCTCTAAACGCCATGAGGGAGCCCTCCTCGACACATCAGTGAACACCACATCAGGACCCTTCTGCATTCCCAACTTCAAACATTCTGCCAAGGCAAATTCCACATAGTTTTCCTTGGCCCCTGTATTCATCAGGGCCAACACCCTCTCCATCCGACCTTGAGAATATAACTCCACCAGAATAAATAACTAAGGCTAAAGCAAAGAAGTAGATTTAATGTTAAAAGCATTCTCATATTGCAAATCCTCAGGTAAGAGAGGTTTGGGACCATTATTCTTCCCGTGTCCCTAACCTCCTGTTCTCCCTGACTACTCAACGTTTCCCCAGGTGAAACCCTCCATGGATATTTCCAAAATTTCTGGGTGATCCCTGCCAAACTCCTTGACCTCTACGAGCCACTGCAGGCGACTGGCTCCTTCCTGGAGACATAAAACCCTCCCGCCAGTTTTGTGCCAAGGCCAATTGTTTCTCAACCTGTACCGCTATTGCAATTTCATCATCCAACGTACTCTGAACTTTGGCAGCCGCCATAGCTGCCAACATATCCGCTTGCAGCCCCTGTCAAAACATTCGCAGTGATTGCAAATCTGATACTCATGCTGCTTTCGCTAAAGGTCAAAAAATCCACCCATATTCTTCAACCAATCCTCACCCCTGACTCACCGTCAGCAAAGCTGACCACGCCTTGTCCTGCGCCTCATCCAGACAGGAAGCTCAGCTGATAAAATTGACACACTCATCCTTGGAACCTGGAAGGCGACCTTGCTCCTCAATCAGTTCTTTCATCCAACCTGCCAGGTCCAATGGTAACTCCTCCACAATTTGTGCAATCTGCACAATTAAGGTGTCTCCTCTCTGGTCACTTGAGCCAACTGTTCCTGAAAACAAACTCGTGACACCACCTGATGAATCCTAATCAAACCTTCCATGGGCAATGCAGCCTGTCCTTTTGGAGATTTAGATACTCCATGGGTCTCCTCCACCTCCATGGGTCTCACGCCACATACCTAAACCACCTCTCTTATCACAAATATTAATGAGAAACTCAACATCACCACTTTCAAAACATGGTGATACTATTCCTCCCCTCCTAGGGCCACCACTTCTTCTTGGGGCCCCCATAAGACTGACAAAAACGTATTTGAGTTGCATCTAATGTAACGGGAAGGTTTGCGCCAATATGCTACTAAGGAATTGGGAAGTAAGAGCCATGTTGCTAACCATACTAGGGACAGGCCTGCAGAAGCCCATCCCCAAACCCTCCCACCATGCTTCAACGTTGCCACATATTCTCGCACCACTGTTCCCATGACGCTGCACACCAACAGCAGGGTCTGGCTCCATGAGAGTGCTGAGAACGACGCCAACGCCACGCCAAGCTCACTGGTTGAGCCATCACTTCAAATTAATAATGTAATTTAATAAAATAATATTCTGTAATAGCAAGTGATTTTTATTAAACTTCCTGGTTTTTCTTAGAAGATGCAACTGGCCTTCAGGCCCCAACCATCCCCTAATATATAGTACTCTTCTAGTATTGTAATAAGCTTCCTCCTACGCTAGGCTCTCTCAAGCACCATCCAGAACATCACTCGCAAAGACTCCACATTTCACTGGATCATCATCCATGCCATTCATAAGTCTGACGGCATATTTTCTCAGATGCATTTCAGTTTTGGAACATCGAATCTCACCAACTCTGACTTCCTCAAATTTGAGGCCCTTCCTATCAAAGCAATATTTGGATTAAGTGCCATTTGATCTGAAGCAATGTGCAGATCAGGTGCATCGTTATCCCTTAAATTCTGTTACAACCCAAATTGGAGAGATCAACTCCATTAAAAAATCAACGGCGAGGGTGACCCCTGCTGCACAGAAGGTTCCAGTCTCCTTTGTAGCAGTGGCTACTAATGGACTTCGTGTCAAAACCAAGCTTTATGAAGCAAGAGACTCCAGCCCCTCAAGGGATTTGACAGCAAGCATGGTGGAGAGCCTCAAGAGGGTTCACGCTGTGGAAGTAAAGACTGTGTGGTCTAAGGAGATTCTCATGCTGCGTGATTGAGGTTTGCAGGTTCACCACACTCCATATTTCACATTTGGCACCTGAGTCAGAACTTATGACTTTCTAGTATATTCTTCAAAAGGAACAGGTTTTGGCTGCCAGTTTGAGCACCAAGGATGAGGAGGCCATATGCGTCACTATTGGCACTGAGATCAGAAAGTTCATACTGAGGTACATACCACTTGTTGTCCCTAGAGGGGCCATGATGTCTTAGCTGAAAGGATTTGACAGAGTGGTCTCCTTTAATGTGAACAAGTTGGTAAAGAACTTGATGTAGAAGGACGTTAGCTTTAAATGTTCAACGTAGGCTCTGGGGACTAGTTTTGAAAGTTGAACTTTCAAAGTCATACATGGAGTTGCCTCATTCAGTTACTGTGGGGATCTGTAGTGTCCTTGTGGTGCCACTGGACAGGTGCTTCGTGTGTGGCATTAAAAGGCACATCAGAGCTAAATTCCTCCAGGCTAAACCTCCTGCAGCAGTGGCCAAACCTGATAGGCCTAGAGAGGGAGTGCCACTTGTGGTGCCCTCAGAAAAAGATAAGTTGTATCTCCATAAGGCGTTGTAGAGGTTAACTGAGTTGTCAGCCAAGGCAAAGGAGGCGGTGGCGTCTGGCAACGCCAATCTGGAGGCGGTGACTAAGGTATTGAAAGACGCCAGAAAGGTCAGTAAGAAGTCAAAGCTTTCCCAGAAGGCTCAGGAAGCTGTTAGACTCCAAATCAAGCTTAGTGGCACTTTGTACCAATCTGAAAAAGGAAATTTTGGAAACAGTCACCTCCCAAACGGATGCGTTCTACCCATTACTCAATTGCATAGGAGGCGAGCGACCATTAGGAATTTAGGTGTGACAGAGCACAAGGCACATAGGGGAAGAGGCTGAGGTGAGGTAGGAGGGGCTGCTAGCATTAGTGGGCCAGTGCCTTTGAACCCAATTCCTCCAACCAAAGAGGAGGGGTCTATTGAGGACCCTACCAAGGGTAAGATTCCAGCAATTGCTGTGACCAAGTAGACACCCCCAGAACAGTCTAGAATTGGAAAGGGGAGGAAGAAACGTGGTTGCGCTAAACCAGCTGAAGTGGAAGAGGATGAGGACCCCCAGATCCTAACATTGAAGCCTTTTCAGTTTCTAATCTATGGCAATAAGGGTTAAATTTGTTAACGCGCGTGGTCTGAATATCCTCAGGTAGCGGCAGCAGGTGAAGCTCAGATTTCAACAACATGGG
>JAKSZP010019238.1:0-25936 GCA_022478985.1 Massospora cicadina
GGTGGATCTCAGTGATGTGATGTAGATAAGATGTTCAGCAGAAAATATGATGATAAACTGCCCTGAGTGATTAAATTGTTAAACAAGATGCAAGAAAATACCTTCCAATGAAAGTTGAACTGTACAAGTAGATCAGCAATTCTATGGTGAATTTTCTGTGACCCTCAGCATGGCCCAGAATTATTATGAGCGCACACAAGGCAGTCAGACTTGGTGTGCGCATGACAATGGAGTTGTTGCGCCCTTGGTACTATTGGGAAATCATGAACTTTGAAGTGCTAAAAACCATTTCCTATTGCCACCAGTTCCAAGTGGAGAAGCCATTCCATCAGAAGACCTAATACCAGTTATTGAAAACAAATTTTGCTTGGCATATGGTTTCCCTTGATGTTGTTGGACCTCTGCCAACAGGAGCCAACTGGTTTAAGTACATTATGGTGGCCATTAACCACTTGACGAGGTGGGATAAAGTGTGGATGATATGGGATCTGGGAGAAGTCACAGTGGCCAAGTTCATGATGAAATGTATTATCCAGTGACATGGTTGTCCTCAATTTTTTCTTACCAATAATGGAATTAACTCCACCTCACACATCCTCTCCAAATTGAATAAGCTCATTGCCATCCACAGGTTTCTGAGAACTCATATCATCATGACTTTAAAGGAATAATCAAACGGGTTAATAAAATGCTGGTGAACATCCTTAGGAAGCTGGTAACCAAGAGACCCTCTAGTTGGAGCTCACTCCTGTCTACTGCTGTCTTTGCTTAAACATCAGCTTACATTCCGCTATGGGGAAGAACCTCTTTCAACTGTTATATGAACGGCTCCACTCTTGTGGCATTACTTTATTTGTGTTTAGAAGTTACAGGCAGAATGGATCCCCGCCGTTACTTGATCAATTTAGCTGAATTTTTGATCAAGTTGAAAAGGGAAACATACTCATTTAGCTTGGCCAAGAAGATTAGGAATTGGGTCACTGATCAGGTATGATGTAGCAGGTTGACCCAATTCCAAGAAGATGAGATGGTTTTGTTCCATGACCAGCATGGGTTTGGGCAGAAACACAAACTGGCCAACATCTGGGTTGGTATGTTTGAAATAATTGAGAAAACTGGTGTCAATGCATATACCATCAAAGACCTAGCAAATGGTTGAATCATTAATTTAGTACATGTGAAGTTTCTCTGAGATTATAAACATTAGGAGGCTCATTGTCCAGTCAAAGGGGGGGGGGTAATGTTGATATTCTAATATGACTGGACGATCAGCTCTGAAGAGTTATGACAGAATGGCGAGAATCTTCCAACTAGGGTGATACCTATGAGTATTTGAGCACATTGAGATGAGGCGATAATAGGTTTGTCAGAAAATCGACTTTGGGCTCTGCAGTTGGCAGGCCAACCAGTGTGAAGACTGGTCAGCCTTTGCCAGTTCACCTTAGGTGTCAGGGCCTAGCAGCACCGGCTAACCCCTTAGCATTTCACCCGCGCCATTTGGGGATCCCCCTAGCCTATACTCAAACCAATGAAATAAATATAAACTTATAACAAAAGGTAGAATAGGCAACATGAGATATTTGTTGAAAGGGAAGAGCCAGGTATTTATACTATTTACAAAAGGGCTACTGCGCCCACCGCTGACCTATCAGCTCATCAGCTGGTTCTTCCAGCCAACCACTTCTCTTCATCTTCTTCTACAAAATTCTCTTCCTTGGCGTCGACCCTCTCACTCCATCCTTCCCAAAGTCTGAATTAGTTTTTGCTTATCCTTGGCCTTAAGTCGCCGGAGAGTCATATAAATAATTATTGATATTAAACATCAAATTTGTATTTGACCTTCAAGTTGATAATTATGCACTAGAAACAACTTTGGTCGCTGGCTTAACTTGGAATAACTCGGCATCTCTTGACATCTATTCTCATCTTATCTCAATTATTTGATTACAATAAATGAGGCACTGGAAACAACTTTGGCCACCTTGAACTCATAATTGTCAGATCCACTGACATTGGATAATCAGTACAGGCAGCGAATTTATTGATGAACAATTAAAGCAATTACATCAGCTTTCTGCTGGCAATTTCCACAACAGTCCATGAATGGCAGTTAGCATTGAATACTGATTCCGCTGACTGATACTGAATGGATCATCCTCAGCTATTAGTTGCCGGTGATCCTTATACTAATTTGGGGCCACCAATTGGCCCCACTTGAACTTAATACCAAACTCGGCAGAATACTAATTTTGTCTCAACCAAAATTGGGGCGCAACTAACCAGCAATCATATTAAATCATATAAATCAGTCAATAAGCCATTCCGCCAGGATTGGCCATTTCATCCCAAATAATGATTAATCATTGGAAGAATCCATCTGGTTAAAATTCTGACATTTCCCCCCACTTAACCAGATGGTAATCCTCCTATTTCCAACCTCAGCGGGTTGGGTGGGCGTCCAGGGCTTGCCCCTCCCCGCCACCAATAACTGCTGGAACCAAACCACAGTGGCGCATCACTGTCGCCTCTTCATTAACCTATCAGCTACTTAAGCACCAACCAGCAGATTCCCTTATAGTGAGCACCAATGTCAGAAATTTGACTATGGGCTCTGCTAGTTGGCAGGCTAACCAGTATGAAGACTGGTCAGCCCTTGCCATTTTGTCTTAGGCGTTGGGGCTAGCAGCGCCTGTTAACCCCATGACATGTCACCCGTGCCATTTGGGGATCCCCTAGCCTAAAATACAACCAATGAAATAAATAATAACCTTATAACAAAAGGTAGAATAGGCAACATGAGATATTTATTAAAAGGATAATCCAGGTATTTATACTATTTACAAAAGGGCTACTGCGCCCACTGCCAACCTATCAGCTCTTCCGCTGGTTCTTCCAGCCAACCACTTCTCTTCTTCTTCTTCAACATTATTTTCTTCCCTGGAGTCGACCCTCTCACTCCATCCTTCCAGATGTCTAAATTAGTTTTAGCTCATCCTCGTCCTTTAGTCACCACTGAGCCATATAAATAATTATTCTAATTAAATGTCAACTTTGTTTTTGACCTTAGAGTTGATAATAATGCACCGGAAACAACTTTGGTTGCTCACTTTGACTTGGAATATCTCAGCATCTTGCTGACACAACTTCACATCCTATCTAATAATAGATGAGGCACCAGAAACAACCTCAGCCGCCTCAAACTCATAATTATCAGATCTATTGACATTGGATAATCAGTACAGGCAGTGAATTCATTGATGAATGAATAAAGCAAAATACATCAGCTTTCTGAAAAAAATCCCACAATGGTCCATGAATGACAGTTGTCGTTGAACACTGATTCCGCTGAATGATACTGATTGGATCATCCTCAGCTTTTAGTCATCTTTGATCCTTATACTAATTTGGGGCCACCAATTGGCCCCACTCAAACCTAATACCAAACTCGGTGGAACACTCATTTCGTCTCAACCCAAATTAGGGGTGCAACTAACCAGCAATCATATTAAATCATACAAAATTCTGTCAATAAGCTATTCTACTGGAATAGTCCATTTCATCCCAAATAACGATTAATCATTGGAGGATTCCATCTGGTTAAAATTATGACAGGGTTATAATGTGTTGTTATTGGATCGCCTCCAATAGGGTGATAAGATGATGGTGACATTCAACAAATATAACTTAGATCTCCTTTAATTAGAACAATAAAGAGTTGAAGAATAAAAAGCTTAAACCAATGAGAATCAGCGGAACAGAATAGCCTAAGCTATGAGAATGGTATCGTCTGAAGTCGTTGATATGTAAGTGAGATGAGCAATTGAAAGAGTAGTAAGTAGTATAGAGAGCTGAACAGCAAAGAGCCACTGTATCTATAATATAAATAAAAGTTTTGTCAAGGCGATTGCTCATATTTTCTTATAATTTCCAGATTCTTGAAGGATCAATGATCCCCATATCATCTTTCTGTTGTTCAGTGGGTTAAACCTGCGCGACTCTTACAGAAAATCCAAAGATATGGCCAAAATTATAACACCAACATTCTTTCTTGGTCAACTTATTTGAATAAAACTCTATTCATTTTTAATCATCAGATATTACCTTGGTTTTACCTTTTTGCACCCTTCTAAAGGAGGTCTTAAATAATATAGGCATATTTTGTTTAAAACAGCTATGTATTCTATTCCCCTTTATGGGAAGCCTGGACCTCTCAAAATTGAGGCGCCTAAGAACCCAACACTGATCTTCACTTGGTTATGGAATCTTCCCTGAAGTCTAACCAAATACTCACTTTTAAGTTCCTTTAGTAATTTTATTAATTATGTACACCTTTTTCTTGGGTCCTCGGTGTACTGGCACCTTTTGTGGTGCCCAGTTCCCAAATGCTGTTAGCATTTTTTCCCTGATTAGGTGGCTAGGATTTCCCCACCACCTCTCTGGGAACGAGAGTTACAAATATACTCTTAACATTAGTCAATTAATCTTTTTACTATACTTGATAGTTAAATATTCACATAGAGCTTTCCTGAGCATTAGTGGGTTTGTTGGCCATTTTTTACGGTCTCTTAGCTGCTGACCACAGCTTTTCTTATTTTGTTTTCCTATAGTGTGTTTGGCATTATCTTGCTATAGACAACTAAGAAGGTCCCACCCTTCCTGCTCATACCTGGTGGTCTCAGACCCTTTGGAATCCTGATGTTATTATTCTGTGACTTTCCCCAAAGTTTTACTCTTAGCTCCAACAGGCGCTAGCATTCATCGCTTTAAAAGCCTCTATTAATAAAAACTTATTCATCCTTATCCGCCCTCTTTCAAGTGAAAATTCTTAATCAGCTGTCCCTTAGCGCAGCCAACCGGGGATTTGGTGTTTTAAAAACTTTTAAAAGAATCTGTGGAAGGTATTGAGATTCACCCTCTTCTGGGTGAAGTCTCTAACTTGGGGTCACGACTCACTGGTATTAACGTATTGATGAATGCTTAATTGTGCGTCTCATTAATTTTAGTTGAGCCAATTTCATGTTTCAGGGATGGTCCCCAATAGCTTTACACTATTCTAAATAATTTAGATGTTTTAAGTCTATTAGGAATTAATCCTGATAGTTATCCGAGTTTTATTATTACTGGAAACTACATCCAATGGTATTTTTAGTACTAGATGGTCCCACATCCAATGGTATTCAACTATGAATTATTATTACTAATAGTTCTTATTTATTATGTTATTAGCAACCAAAGCAAGAGTTCTCACTAAGCTAGGTATAAAATTGCTTATCTATCAAATTATAGCTTACTTACCTACCTTCTGCATATATATACCTTCAGCTTAAATTTAATCCTCTCTCTAATATCATATATAGCTTTTGAGTACTTTAAATAGTGCAAGGCTTTAACATAATAAAACATTGTTTCTCATATACTCTATTAGTCCTTCTGTAGGTTCTTTTGCCTTTATAGCTGCTAACCCACAGGACACTTCAGGGCCCTGGCACAACATAGACAGTTGAATCTTATACACCTCGTCCTGACAAAAGTGTTGCTCACTTCCAGGTTCCCCCAAGCTCCCTGTGTGAAATAAAACCAGGAAGGAGGTGCGATCATGCTATGGGCCTCTGCACCAGATGTAAAGCTCCAAGCCCAAGATGAACTAAGGGATTAGACCTCAGTATAGGCGCAGACAGTGTAAGACGCTGTAGGTATCTGGGTGCACCCTGAAACTACTTAGTAGGATCATTTGGAGTTTTTCCATAATGATCGGATTCTGTTGGTGCCAGTTGAAGTGTTTTTCAGATAGTCCAACATGCATAAGATCCCTGAGTAGGATCAGTTGGAGTTTTTCCCAGCTGACCTGATCCTGTTGATGCCAGTTGGAGAGTTGTCCCCTAGTTATTCCAACCTTCTTAACAGGATTCTTTTATAATATTATAACTAATGATTTTTTACTCTAGCTAAATTATTAACTCTAAAAGCTATTTTAAAGAACATGGGGACAATCCCCAATACCTCTCCATATTCTGATTAACTGGTAACTAGTTTTGAAGGATAGATAAAAAGTTTATAACTATAAACCGTGCTCCTCAAAAAATTAAGATGAGCTAATTCAGGGTTACCGGCCACTTGATCCAAGGATAACCAAAAGCTTTGCCTGAAAACAATACTGATTATATTCAAATAGGCCGGCGTTAATTTTCCAACAATACATATACTCTCACCAGAGACTGACTCCAAAGAGCACTCTCATCAGACCTTAGTTATATCCGCGCCATCTACCTTTGGCCCATACAGCCCCTGCTATGTTTGACTCTATCCTTGGCTTTAAAAAACTATGAGCACTAGAATTTCTTCTACTTTTGTTCATACAAAACTATGCCTGAAGAATCTGATAACTCCCTCTCTTTTTACTCAGATGAAGATGCCTCAATTTTTGGCCCTAGCTGAGGATTGGAGGGGGTTTAGTCAGGATTTGTCCTCTTTTGGTTGAAGCTTCAAATTTGGGTTTAAGACTCATTGATATTAAATTAGTGATGATGGTTACTGTGCTCATCATTAACTTGATTTGAGCAAAGCAATGTGTCAAGGATGATCCTCAATAGCCAGTTTTTACTAGAGTGAATGAATTAGTTATTCTAATACTATCAGGGATTAATCCTAATTAATCATTTGTGTGTTATTATTACTGTCAACTAGAGTTAAGGATAATCAATTATTAATTTATTATTTTTATTATTAGTTCTGATATTTTTTGTTTAATAGGTAACCAAAGCCAAGAGTTTTCACTAAGCTAGGCATTAAATTGCTATCTATTGCTTAATAACTTACTTTTCACCTTATGCTTATCCTGAATCCTCTATCTAATCTCACTTTTAGCCTTCAAGTACTATAGATACTGAAAGGCTCTATCCTATAAAACATCTTTTCTCATATAATCTTTTAGTCCTATTGTAGGTTCTTTTGTCCTTTGAAACTGCTAACCCACTGGACACTTTGAGGGCCTGGTGCAAGATCAGGATGGTTGGATCTTATTCACCACATCATTACAGAAGTTTTGATCACTTTCTAGAAGCGCATCATCCTGACGTGATGTCCTTCAAAACCTTCTAAATGATTTTTTGCTCTGTGTTAGGCTGGACGCCCTTTGAAGGTATATTTGAATAAATTTATGTGACTGGGCCAGTACCTACCTTTGTTTGACATAGTTAAAACGTCATTTCTATGTTCAACTTTGTATGCTTCCATAATAAATGCTTAACTATGACAGGCTCCTACTGCCACCTTTGGTATTCTGATTAAAAGCTCTATAGGGTGATTTTTTTACCCTAACCAGAAAGGGCAGGTAATTTGGCTGTCAATGTTTCACCGCATAGACCCAAATAAACACTGGGGTGAAAACTTACGTGTGCCTTTGAAATGGGATAAGACTCCTACTTCCATACCTTCAGTTTTTGAGAAACTTGAGTTTGGTCAGGGGTCTATGCTTGAATTTGTATTCAATGTTTCAGTAAAATATTTTTGTGTAATTTCACCTACAGAGGCCCCTAAAGTAATGGCTTTCTTATAACATGGATTCTCTTTTATATAGCATGGCATCTAATGGTTCTCCCCCATTTTTGGGGGAATTTGAGGGTTTAAATGTTCATCTTCATAAATATGAAATTATGAAAACATCTGATATGATTACCTCTTTAAAATGTCTTTCTGCAGAACCAGCAAAATCTTTAAGGGGGCCTTTGTGGTAATGGTTTTGTATAGCAACAATAATCAGCTATCAGTTTGAGCATTGCGCCATTTAAGTCAATAAATATTGTTTTAAAATAAATTTCATATTTTCAAATGAGCTAATCATAAGCTCTTGTTGTCCAGCTTGGAACTTATTTCCATTTATTATACCATTGAAGAAACCTGCGCTTGACCACCACTATTATTTGCCATACTCAGGAGCTTAAAAAAGAGTTAATATACATCATGTAGGTATGTATGCTACTGCTAAGGTGCCAGGAAAACAGCAGAAGAAGTTTAGACTGGCCTGTCAGTTGGGATGCGTGAACACCCAAAAAGCAATCCAGAATGCCAGTGGCAAGCCGATCAGATGACGTTGTATGGAGCTGGAAATTGGGTAACAATAGCTCTTTGATGTAGATGAGCGTTAAAAGAAACCTGGTAATGAATGAAATGAAAATAACCCCAGACCCTACGGGTCTTTCTGTAGGGGATTGTACTGCTGGGTTTACTATGGGATTACTAGTGGAAGGATCTATCACCAAAATAGAGACAAGGGGGCGGATCCTTGCTTGAAAGTGAGACCTATGAGGCCACAGGATTCCAATATCCTGATAACGGATGCTTCAATAATGGGGTTAAATTCCCAAAAGTTTCTTGCACGTTGGATCCAGTTGACTAATGCGGGAGTGATTGTAGTTATTAAAACTGGTATAGCCCATCCAGTGTAGGGGCTGATGGGCCACAAAGTTAATGTCATCGGGACTATGGCAAGAAGAATTAAAATAAAACTTTTGTGTTTTAGTGGGAATTTTATTGGAAAAGAAAATAAAGAGAATTAACCAACAATTTTCTCAGTGTAATGCAACTGATTACATAGTGTTAAATTTGGTAGTAGGTCAAAGCAGGGGTCGTGGCCCTTAAATTTAACTTAAACTGGCGAATTTTTGAGGGAGGGTTAAGATAATTCTAATTTGAACTAACATTGAAGGATATGGTGGAAGGCCGAGTTGCTATTAGTTTGTCCATGAATGCCTGTACTGAGGCTCAACTGCCTTTATGTCAGTTGGCGCGATGGCATCTGGCCTGAGGGGCAACAGGAATTCCCCAGGGTCATCCCACATAGGGGTGGTCCCAATTTTTTGGAAACGTGTTCAGGATGACCAATCTGCCCGTGCCCAGTCGCAGGTTCATGTGTTCAGCCATATAAGTTGTGTCAGGCACAAATCCTGAATCTTTTGGGGGCTTTCAAGTTATCTGCAATATTCCCCAAATGTGACATCAGACCATTGGGGATCATCCCTGACAATCAAAGGGGTATTTGACATTGACAATTGTACTGCTCAATGACTCATTACTATCAGCGATTCTGGCAGAGAATTCAATACTTAACCCTTTCCAACTATTATTTTCTGAACGTTGGGTTTTATTTCCGTTGATTTTGGACATTTTGTCTTTGATTCTGAGGATTTGACACCGTTAGTATTATAAAGTTCTTCCTGCTCATAGGAAAATGATAATCAATAATTTCAGTGCAGATTTCCTCAATTCTGTGAACAAGTTCAGAAGAGGCAATCATGGGTACCAGAGGAGAAATCCTCAAAGGGAGCACTGTTATCCTGAGCTCATCTACCACGTGGGTGAGGTCGCCCTGGGTGATGAAGGGCACAGCAACCCTCTTCAGACCCTTTTTATTTGGAAATGGGAAAGTCGCCTGAACCACGCAAAGGGAAGTTCCCCTGGACTTACATAAGTATACTTTGGGGTATGTGTTCTCTCGTAAGGTGGCCAATTATCCCTCTTCTTTTTATTATGCAAATACTTATTCTGGTGGCATTATAATGCCTGATAAAAATCTTATTGGAGAATTGTTGGCTTAATCTGTTATAAATAAAGACTAGTTTTAATCTTTTCTGCTTTCTGATACACTTTCTCTACATTTAGTGTTATTTAGAACAGCCATTTTGGTGGATACTGGGACCTCCAAAAATTTTATTGACTAAGGCCCGGTTGACTACCTTAAGTTGAACTACTTGTCTAGTGATTTGGTTATGGGCAGGAGCCGCCTTAATAATTCCTACAATGTGATTCTAGGGGTTAGTTAATTATCAAGTTGACAAGTAACACATAGCTGATCGTTTCTTAGAAGTTGAAAGATCTCATGTACCCAATTATTTTTGTCATAGAGTAGTGGCTTAAACTTGATTTTAGAACCAACTTGAAAGCAATACCCTGACGCCATCTCAGAAGAGTGGGCAAGAATTAGTAATCTCCTTGTTTAGAGTAAGCACTTAGGGCGATTTAAAATGGTCAATGTACACAAACTCAGCTTAGCGCCTCTTATGAATCCCACTACAGAAGTGCCTTTAGTTTCCGTTTGGAAGAGTGGAAATTTTCATTTAATGAAGCTTCATCCAATGTCTTACAAGTTTTTCTGAGCTTGGTTGTGACTTCTAACTTAAGGTTGACCTAGATCACATTTCTTCCCCTGATATACTCTTTAAATTTAAAAGAAGAGACATTCTTAGTTGTTTGGTTTAGAGAGCTGCTACCAAAGCAAGTCATATTTTAGCGTACCTCTCCAGTATGCTCATCATTTCTCTTTGTAAAAACCAAATGGTACTCTACATCCTTGCGTGAATTTTGAAAACCCGAATTACGTCACAATACCTAATCTGAATCCAATTAAGGCGGATTCTTAAATTGCTATGTGGAGAAGGCTAAAGTCTTCGCACAATTTGGATTTCTTCATTACTCCAATCAATTTTAATCAAAAGGGGCAGTGATGGATCACTGCAATCAGTACCAGGAAAGAGATTATTAAACTCTAGACATTCCTTTTGGGCTCAAGGATGAGCCTGCAATTCTCAAAGTCATATTGATGCAGCCATGGGAGAGCTATTATGTGTATGCGCTGTGGCTTACATGGATGACATTCTGGGTTTCCCCCAATCAAGCATCCCATGAAATCCACCTGCAACAAGTGGTCGGGCATTTGAGGGCAACAAACCTGGCACTAAAAACCAGTAAGTGTGAGCTTTTCAAAAGCCTAGGTTACCATCTTGAGCAACATCGTTTTTAAAAATGGCCACATGATGACTCCAGAAAAAAAGAAGTCAGTTTGTAATTGATTTACACTACCTTCGGTTAAAGATTTAAGAAACTCTTTGGGACTTTCACCTTCTTAAAAAGTTCACGCCAAGTCTTTTTTTGGTAGAGCACCTTTGTATAAGGCTAGTGGGGTTAAGATTCCTTAGTTGTCTTTGAACTAAAAAATGCCTTCCAAGAGGTGAAGCTCACCCTACTTTCCACGTCAGTTTTCATCAATTGGACCCTGATAGGAAGTTTATATTGTCTTATGATGCTTCCATATTTGCAAAAGCTGCTGCTTTGTTACAAGTGGAAAAAGTTGGAGCTGAGCATACCGTGAGATATTTTCCTGAGAAATGTCCTTTCCTGAGTTTAATTACTCTGTACATGACAATGAACTATTTGCAGTGGTAAAAGCACTGACTTATTCGAGCCATCATTTACATGGTTCTTCCCAGCCATTCCGCGTTTGTACAGAGCATCACACCCTATTATATTACCGGGTTCTTCATATCTTGACCCCATAGCAAGCCTGGTGGCATGAGAAACTTGCTTAATTTAAGTTTTTTTATGAGTTTACAAAAAGTAAGTAGAATGGTATGGCTAATGTCCTGAGTCATAGCCCTGTTTTAGCTCCTGAACCAGAAAAGGTGGAATTTCACAATAACCAATTTTTTTCTCTGGGTAATATTGTATCCAAGCAGCCCTCCACCACTGCATGGATTTTGGGTATTGATTCACTGGTAACTTTGAGGAGTATAGTATGTTCAGAAAGGTCGTCCTTTATCAGTCTCTATCAGTAGAATATACTATGTCTCTCTACAAATACAAGTCAAATCAGAAGTATATGACCATGAATTACCATGTGAAGGATGAGATGGTATGGTACTAAGGCCATTTATGGGTTCCTGACGGATCATTCCTCTTAAAAATATTCAAGGACCACCATGATGAAATTCTATAGGACACCTCAGGAAGGCAAGGACCTTGGATTGTTTCACCATACATAGAACTGGAAGGGATTGGCCGCAAAGGTTGCATGATATTCAAAGGTGTGCATGTCCTGTAATAGGATAAAGCAGTTTTGTCAGCCTCATGCAGGTTTGTTAGTACTAGTCTAATAAGCAGAGGGGCCCCAGACATCCCTCTCAGTCAATTTTATTGGTGAGATACCCTGTAAGAGGGGTATGACGCTATTATGGTAGTGGTGAACCAGTTTACAAAGTTCACCCATATCAATTCATGCAGCACCACTTTAGCTGCGGCGCAGATGGCTAAGCTACTTTGTATTGCATGCGTTTTCTCTTCGTGGGGTGCCCAGAAGATTATCAGTGACCGTAGACCCCAGTTCACATCTATATTTTGGGGAAAATTTGTGCAAAACTCTTCAGATTTGTCAGTGCCGTTATACTTTCTACCACCACAACTAGATGGTCAGAAAAGTGATTGAACCAGTGCCTTTAACAGAATCATGATGTTACAGTGCAGCTGACCATTCTATATAGGATCTCATTTCTCCCAGGTCAATTTAGTTATAACAATGCCCAGCATGCTTCGATTGGGTGTTCTACCTTCTTCCTCATATATGGTTTACCCTCTAAATTTAACATGAACCCCAGCGGTGGGTCCAAGGTGGAGGCAGTGATGGACTTCGCCAAGTCCATCAAGAAAGCACTAAGGGCTAATACCAATTTAAGTGCCGCCATAAAAAGCTATAAGGAGAGCGTAGATGGTAAGAGATGAGTGAGTCCTGCATATATGGATGGAGATCTCGTGATTCTTAATCCAGTAATATCCCTATCAAGCAACCATATAGAAAAATTGGGGCTGAAGAGGATAATACCATATCACATTGTCAGAAATGTGGGGCATGCCTTTTACCAGTTGAATCTCCCCCATCAATTTAGAACTCTGCTGTGTTTGATAAAAGCAAGCTGACCTTGCTCAAGGGTCCCCCGCCTCAGACTCCAGAGGCATACCTTGTGGATGGGACCATCTTAGTGGGAAGTATATGAGGTTGTAGACTCTCGTCATGTAAAAAGAAGACTGGAGTACCTGATGTCATGAAAAAGGTTTGACGCTTCAAAGAATAGCTGGGTCTCAGAGTGTTACTGCGTCCATGCACAAGACCTTATGATGCATTCCATGAGCATTACCAAATGTAACATGGACTAAATCTTAATCAGTCGTTGCCACCATGAAGCTGGCCCCAGACCATAAAATTTTTTCCTAGCTGACGCCCTTGAAGAAGGAGTGCCGCCTCAAAAGCCAGAGATTAATCTAATGGTTTGCGACAAATTGTGAGAATAGATGGTGGGAATAAGTCTGAGTGGAGCCAGGCCAAGGGTACCAAGATGGTGATTTTTATTGACCTGAAGCACACCATGGACCAACGCTGGAAAAGGGAAAAATATGTCCAGGTTGATTCTGGGGCGAGCTTGATGGTTGAGGGAGTATTACATCCACAATTCTGAGTTGTACCAGTTATTTTTTATTATGATGAGACGTTACATCTTCTGGGAGAACAGGGCTTCAAGTCTCATTTGATTTTTCATTTTTTAAATCCAGTAAAAATCAATTACAGTCAATCAATTGAGTGCAAGCTTACTCAAGTTATATTATGATGATGGATGGTAATTTTTCTTTATCAATTGTATTGGGCGCAGTGCCTCACCTGATGAAAAAAGATTACTTCTTTAAAATTAGTTTTTTGGTGCCAACTTACCTTTTTGGTTAACTTGTTCTAATAAAACACATTCATTGTTGCTTATTGGATGATCACTTGATTTAACCTCTTTTCAGACATCCTGTAGGAGGTCTTAAATAGTATAGGTCATTTTTTAGTTAGCTATGGATCTTATTCCCCCTTGGGGAAGCCTAGGCCCTGTTAAATCAAGGTGCCCAAGAACTCCTAACTCTGATATGTACTTGGTTATGGACTCTTCCCTGAGGCTTATAAGTACTCATATTTTTTAGTTATCTAGTAATTTACACAATTCTGTAAATCCTTTCCTTTGTCCTATGTATACTAGCACCTTTTGTGGTTACCTTATACCTCTATTGTTAGTGGGTTGTCCCTGGTTGAGTGGCAGTGCATTCCTCACCACCTCCTAGGAAATGAAAGAATTACAGAGGCTGACTTGAAAGCTTAACACTTTTAAGTTGAATCCTATTGAACATATTCTATATTATTAATATGGTAACTTCTTTAGTAAAGTTAATAAAAAATACTGAACCAGATTTCTCATAGGATAAAAAGCTTTTTGTTTATAGATGTAGTGTACCTATCTACAAAATGAAGATAACTGATTGTAATTATTATAATTTTATTTATAAGTTAACATTATGTTTCAAGGAATATAAAGTTGTAACATATACTCTCTGAAAGCTTCTAATAATTTTATAATAAGTGTTAACAAATTTCTATTAGAGTATCATTAAAAGTGAATACTAATGATCTTTAAATTATTTAATTTAAATTGCCATTTAAAGATCAAAGCATAATTAGTCATATTTATATGAAAATTAGATTTAAAATAAAGACTCTCTAAAGCTATCAATTAGCAATGTTTTTAATTACTAAGAAATATTTTGCAGCCTCTGACTTTCTACCGTTCACTTTTTTGATGCTTATTGTCCTCTTGGTAATAATAGTGAACTTGTCTAACACAAAAAGTCTTAGCTATTAAAAATATTAACTTATGTACAGTTCTAAAACATAGCTATCAAGATGTATAGAATTTTGCATCCCTTCAGAACTAAGCAGTGGGCTAATCCTAAGGCTCACTATAATAGTTTTTGATCTAGGGTATATCTTGGATGTAAAATGGAAAGCTGCCTTACCGCCACGTTTATCCCCTTTCAACCCCTAGTGCAAATCAAAGGTCCCATCTAGTTATTATCAATGAATCTGCAGAACAATACTTGCAGAAAATCAATTAGTGTTGTATAGAGTTTCTAGAGTCTTACTGTATGACCTTTGCAAAAAAAACCTCTCACAATACTGAAGGCTCTAATAGAAATGCTTTAAACCATAAAAAATTGATACTTGGGTATCCCCAGATGAAAAACTTTATTCAATAAAACTTTCATATGATAATTATAAAGAAATAGGTAAGAAGCAGGATATAGCCAGTCAAGTTTGGTCAACGCCAAAGCAAAATCTGTAATTCAATGTGAGAATCAAATTCTGCCAAGCAATAAATAATAAAATTTGAAGGGGATTTTTCCTATCACTTTTGTCAATCAAAATCCCATACAAACTTACAAAGAATAGCAAACTTTCAATTAGGGGCATGACTAATGACTCAATTCTCTCCTACCATCATCATACCCTCAAAAAGTACCCTGATTGTTGTAAAATATTATTTTTGGTCAACTTATTTTTTACATTACAAACTTTTTAAGATTTTTCGTTTTATAAATCATTTTATTTAAATTCTGTAAATTTGTGATTTTTGATATCTCAAGATTTGTAATTATACAAGGGTTTTGCATATTGCTCTTAATTTTAAAGGAACATCTTGGCAATATTTTATCTCAAATATGCTAAAAATAACACATCAGCATGATTAGGAACCTTCTTCCTTTAATTAATCAATTCTGATAAGGCACAGCTCAATAGTCTGTGCTTGTTTTGGCTGCTAAAGCAACCTCATTTAAAGGCTGTATTTTTCTTTTCAAGCACTTATCATAAAAACTTATTATACTTTGCTTTATATCATACTACCAATTATACTAAATATGAACTTATTATATAAGTTATATACTTGATGGATTGCATACTAATATAAAATATTCATAATATCTAGTTTATTATAAAGTGACCTGTACTACCAGCTTAATATATATTTTTTACTAGAAAGAAAGTTTTACTTTACAATCTATACCATATTTTTGCTTTTCTCCATATCACCTAGATAACTTTGCCTTATAAAATCTAGCATATGTTTGCTTATATGTAAGTTCTCTTATTAATTTTTTTATCTATCTGCTAATATAAAATATTTAGTATTGTATGGTCAACCTGAGGGGGATTATCAAATTTGCTGCTAATATGCCTTTTTTCTTAAGTTTAAGTCCTAAAGATTTACTGTATTCTCTATAAACCTTTTTACTCATAAAACATTTTATGAAGTAAATTGTAAAATTAATAAAAATATAAAGAAATAAACATACAGATACAAATTTATTAATTACCTAAGAAAATTGATACATCATTAGTATATAATTATCAGACCAATAAGATAGATCAGTTGACCTTTGATTGAAGTTTAACTTGATAATAAACATGCAAACCATAATTTTTTTCTTTTTTGATATTAATACTCATATCTACTTACGTTTGAATTAGTTAATATTCCTCAGCATGGTATGGTTACCCTAAGGTAGCCTACCACAAAAGTGTTTTGTTTTAATATTTTTTAGGATTTAATTTCTGATCAAACTTCTCATTTTTAACATTGTTCATATATGGTGTGTTTATGAAAATGGAGTTTTTAATTTAATATTTTTTGGTAGTAAGAGTTTTAAATCTAAATAATATTCCTAATAATCTGATAGAAAATTATATAGATGTAGATATAGTTAGGATTAAAATTACACTGGTATACAAAAATATCAATCTTTATCTACAAATATCTTTAACCTTAACCAAAATGAGGTTAGGAACAAGTATATGACACTAGTAAAAACTTTTTACTCTTTGTTAAGAAATATTTATGTTAAGTATAAATATATGTATAGCTCTTCCCTTCAAATTTACCTTTTAAACTATTCATCTAAGTGTTTCAGTTTTTTTATTCAGTATTCATCTTGCATCTCTAATGATATTCCACACATAGTCTGCAAGCAAAGATGATCTATACTTGTTCTGGTACCTTCTTTCCATCAATGAAATGTCAATTATGGCTGCGCTCGCTTTGTTTGTCACTCAAAACGTCACTATCATAATAAGAAATCAAGATGAGAGCGCAGAATGTAATCTATAGCAATATGTAGACCTAACTCTTAGTATAGAAAATAATTTTTATTTAATTTTCATAAGTTCACTAATGCTAAGTTCTAAGGGTTTTCCATCATAATGATGGTTGCAATTTGATTTCCCTATTGGAGATATCAGATAAACCATTTTTATTTATACTAAATTTTTTTCATTCAGTCCTTAGCCATCCATAGATTCTGGGTCAATTTAACTGCTATGCTTAAATTATTTTTTTAGAAATTTTATTTTCAAAGTTCATTTTTTTGTTATGGGGTGACATGTTTTAGAACCCAGTTTAGAATTTAAGTACATTGCTTATGCTGTGCTGCCTTCAGATAAACTTACCTATCTACTTGAGTATTAATTTATTTCAATTTATATTTTCAATTAACTTTAGTTTATTTAATCTGTGATGAGTCAAAAAACCCTTAGACAATGTTGCTAACTTTGGTTGTATGTAATTGAAGCAAGAGGTCCAAAAGGAGAGAATGGCTTGGCCACTGAACCTCGTCCAAGTGGTCCAAATGTTAGTAGGCCTTGAAATTTCTGAGATTCTAAGCTATGTTTCAAGTGAGATCTACTTTTTTAGATTTAGAAAAATTAATATATTACTGTTCATTTTTAGAAACTCTCTTAATGCATGTGATTCTTTTCACTGATACAAAGTTTGCAAAATTTGGGCTATTCCAAGCCTGATAATATTCCAGACTCAACTTTATTGTATGAGGAAAATCCAATGCCATAAGCATACCCAAACCTATTGTCTATTCCGCCAGTTTTGTCTACCTCAGCTGTGGTAAGGGGAGGTTAAGGGATAATAATTATACTGGTGGTGGTTGAGGCCTCTTATACCTTCCAAGATATAATCAGTGGAGTGTTGACGCTTTCTATAGCACTAAACTCCTGATAGTATTCTTCAAGTCCTCCAAATTAGAAAGTTCTATATCGTAAGCAAGGCTTCTAGTTGCATGCCACATTTTGGGAGCCAAAAAGTTCTCTACTTTTAATGAGGGTAATGTAAAAATGTTTTCATTAATCATGGATTACCTAATGCCAAGCCAAGGGAATTCAATCATAATAATGGTTGCAATTCAGTTTTCATTCAATAATATTGGATATAACATTTTTATTTAAGTTAAATTTATCTCCAGTTTAGTTCTCAGCCATCAAATGATGCTGGATGATTAGGCTCCTATGCCTAAACTCTTTCTAATAATTTTAACTTTAGGGTTCGCTTTATAGCTCTGAGGGGTTGCATCTTCAAAGCTTTTTGGAAATCTATTCTGTTGCTTCATCAAACTACCTCCAAAATAAAGTTACTATTTGTTAGGATGTTAATTATTTTTATATTTGAAATAATTATAATTTATTTAACTATGCTGAATCAATTAACAAACCACTTGGTACCATTGCTAACTTTAATATAATGTAAGCAACTCAGGAAGACCCTGATGGATAGTTTGAATTGACCAACAACCTTCATCCAAGTGGCGAGTAATTAGTAGGCCATTTGACGCTTGTTATTTTAATCCACTTTTTAAGTGGGAATTAGAAAACTTACTTAGGTTACTGTTCAATAGAGGAAACTCTCTAACAGAGTGTGGTTTCTTTTACTAAAATAACATTTGAAAACTTGGGTTACTCTGGGCGTAAAAATATGTCCTCAGAAGTTCATTAAAAGCTATATTTTAGTTTTCCGCATCTTAATTTACCAAAATTATATACATTGGCTTAAAAAAGCTTCTCAAGTTTTTTTCTCTTTCCCTTACATGTATTACAGAAAATTTGAGGTGCCCAAGGTTTTACTCATTTAATTCTATTTATATCTATGGTAATATGATGACTTTATTAATGGAGTTAATTTAAGTTTTCTGAAATGAAAAATTCACTAAGTTTTCACATAGTAAAAATTAATTACGCTACTAACACATTTATAAGGCTATACGTTAAATTGATTCTAAAATATAAATCAAAAAATATGTTAAGAAAATGTAGATTATAATATGTCTTTTGTACCCTGAAAATAGATAAAGGTTTATGCCTGTTATGTACACTTCATATATACTTCTGAAAACTTTATGTTTTAGAACTTTCTATAGAATAATATTTAACTAAGAAATAGTAGAAGATAGGTTATTATAAAAATAAATGAATAACTTTTATATAAACAAAATGGCTTCTTTAGGAATGAGATTTATTTTCCTTAGTGTTGCCAGCTTTTATTTGTAACAAAATTAAAAATAACAGATTTATAATATTAATCTATATCATAAAAATCATAAAATAAATTCATGTATTTAAAACAAAATGAGTAACAAAACTTTTCTTTCTTGTTGCAAACACTTTTGCAACCTATTCAATTCAAGACTAAATCTAGTTTGATAATCTCACAGAGGAGATTAGTCTGCGCCCATGTCTGGGAGCAGTTGGGCAAGCAAGGCAAGAGGAGCAGGCGGAAGGCCCACGGCCTCTAACGTTTGAAAACGCCCCAGAGAATCCGGTGGAATAGAAAAAAATCCCAAAAAACTGGTGGTCACAATTTCCCCAGAGATACTCGTGTGGCAAGCACGATGCAACCAGTACATCAACATGCCACACTCCAAGCCACTTTCATTGGTGGAATTCAGAGTCCGTGTGTATCTGGACATCCAAAAAACGGCCTTATGGGAAAAATTTTGTGAAGATGTACACAAAATTTTCCCGACCGTGGTGTATGTTGCACCTCATTCCATGTCGCACAGTTGGCTAGACCTAGGTTTCAAAAGCAAAATAGCAGCAGATGAGGATGCAGCAGTGCATATAGTGGTTAACCTCCCCAAAGGGCAATGGGTCATCGAAACCAAATGCACCAGATGGACAAAATCAAACCAAATTTTCCTCACGTTTGACTTTTTGCCTACTACAGTAAAATGTGACATTTTTGAGCAATACCTGAAAGATGGTCTCACCATATATGGCGAAATACAATCTTTCAAAATGCAACACTTCACGCTGATGCCACACCTGTGCACCAGCAAAGCCATCACAGTTCTGACCCCAACTGAGGAGATCGTAAAGGACCTAACTCAGATCCCACACTCCACTTTTATTGATATTGCAGGGTATACCACCCACCCATTCCAGGTAACCGTGGACAGCGCGCCCCCCATTTGCACCCACTGTGATGCGTTTGCCATAAGGTGCACGCATGGCCCATCAAGGAGGGCGTCACATTCCAAGAGCACACCTCAGTGGCCATGGCCAGTGGAGAGGCGCACTACAAACCAACTGCAAGCACCAAGGAGGCTTTCCCGTGGAGAGCACAAGGCTGCTACCTATTGGTAAAGCTCATCTCCCCGCAGGAGTGGAAGAAGGCCAAGCAGGCCCATAGGGCCGCGGCCAAGGAAGCGGCATAGGCCACCACCACCATCCCACACTCACAACACCAGGAGGACATGGTGACCTTTGTGGCAGAAGCAACTCGGGAATCCATCACCTAATCAGATTGGGAGGCCCATGCCGAGTGGGCCACTCAATCTGAGGATCTGATGGGAGATTTGATCTCACCCAATTGCTGCACCCAAGCTCCAGTTGAAACTAACTTAAGACCTATCCCAACTGAAAATTTTTTTTTGCCCCACTCGATGGTGCACTGAACTTATCCACACCAGAAAAAAAATTCATCCGATGTCAGGAAAACAAAAAGTGATGGCCAAAGCCAATGCAACTCTTTCCACAAAAATTAACAAAAACCCCAATAGTGTTGCTGCTAACACCCACACTGCTGTGAAAGCCTGTGGGGACCTTGAAGAGGCTGGTGGGCCCGGGGCCCACCCCCTTGCACCTAAGGTGTGATAGGGAAACCTTCACTCTAGGGACGCTGAATATTGCCGGACTCAAGGCCTCCCTGTTCCAGGCTAGGAAACTGAGTTTTTTACAAAACAAATTACCCGTGGATATCCTGACCATCCAGGAGTCCCACTGTCCACGAGGTTCCAAGGAAGCTTGGAAAACAATGCTCCTACCATCCCTATCCTTTTGGTCAAAGCACGGTGGGGTGTTAATTCAGAAAAATAATTTTTTCAAATTCACATCCTCAGAAACATTCCTAAATGGCTGAGTGCTTGTTGTCACCTTCTCGTGGGCTGACGTTGTGTACACAATTGGCAACCTCTACACCCCAAATGGTGCATATGAGCATCAGGAATTTTTATCCTCGGTCAAATCCCTCCTGCTACCCCCAATTCTTTCCTAGTTGGCGACATGAACTGTTGGCTAACCTCACCAACGGACTGGTGGTCACCCTCACCCCACGCCCCACAGGGTCACATAGAACTACACGTTCTAAAAGCCAACCTTGGGTTAATGGATGCACTGCTGCGACATGCCCCACTGCCAAAAAAACATGACGCGTCCCACATCCACAACGGCCAATTAAGGTCCTTGACCCGCATCAACCTTATTCTAACAGCGGCAAAATTCCAACCCCACATCTCCCACTTCAAAACAACAAAATGGAACTCTCTGACCACCAACTGGTCTTGATAACATACCACTTACCCGTCACAGTTACAAAGGCCCCACATTGGTGCAAAATCTGCCCCCCCAAACTCACATTGCCAGGATTTTCACATGGGTGGAAGAGGCAACTTTGGCGAAATCATTTGTTGCACCAGTTTCATGGACCCCATTTCCACATGGGCAACTTTCAAAGAGGACACCATCTGCCACTATTGCCATCTCTCCTCCAGGCGCTCACGAGCCACATTGGCGGTTATCTCGCGCGCGCTAGTGGAATTGGCCCACTTGGAGTTTAACATTCTAGCCACAGGATACAGCCTTGCATGGGGCTGGAAGTGGGTGGAGGCAGCCGCCCACTTAACACACTCAAAAGGCAACACAAACATCAGGTTTGTGTCCAGTACAGGGCCACACGCATCACTAAAGGTGACAAGTGCACCTATACTTCATTAAAATAATTTTCGCACCACGCCAGAGTGTGACCTGCACACAGGTATGAAGATTGGATAATTCCATTGCGGACACACTGGCCAAAGTGGCAATCGAAATGCAAAAATACTACTCCAAGTTATACCAAGCTGAACCAATTAAGCCAGCTGAAATGGCAGAATTTCTTGACTGAGCTCATATCCACACCATTTTCCAATAACCGGAAATATGAATTTAAATTACTCTGAACAAATTATGGAAAGCCATTCGCGGTGCGCCAAACCAAAAATGCCCAGGCCCAGATGGCATTCCATATGAGTTCTACAAAAAATATTTCAAATATATATCCCCATTGCTGCTAGCCTCACTCAACAAAGCCTGTTGGAAACGCGCCTCCTACCAGGAGGACATGAGGCCTTTACTGTCACACTCATCAAGAAAGGGGATAAGCTTGACTTAGCCAACTGGCGCCCCATTTCTCTAACAAACACAGACACCAAAATTTTAACAAAAATCATGGCTAACCGTTTAGGGACTGTAGCATCTGCCACCATCTCCCCAGAACAATTTGGTTTCATCCCCAGAAGGTCGGTTTGGGATAACGTGCACTCTGTGGCTGCTGTGTGTCAGTCCACAGCCTCTGGGGCACTTGTATTCTTGGATCAACAAAAGGCCTATTATAGAGTAAGCTGGGAATACCTTAGGGCCTGCCTCCAACAATTTCGCCTACCTCCCCGCTTCATTAACTGGGTGATGCTGCTCACAGAATCTGCAACAATGGCAGTGCGTGGCCCAGGTTTCCTAACAGAAGTAGTCCGTCCTCAAAGGGGCCTGCGACAAGGGGACCCCCTGAGCCCACTCTTATACAACTTCAGCCTTGACCCACTACTGCGAAATGTGAATGCCCACCTCAATGGGTTCATGTGCCATGCCAAACCTCAGTCAAGATGATGGCATTTGCAGATGATTGCATGGTGGGGGTGTCTAATAACAAAGATGCACGCGCGCTTGATGCCCTCATCCAGGAATATTCTCAGGTAAGCAACGCGGCACTGAACGCCTCCAAAATTATAATTATCCTCCTTGGTCGGTTTCAGAACTGCTGGGCCCCAGCAATTAATTCCCATCCCGCCCCATCTGCTCGCCCACGTCCACGCCTTACTAACTCAACACACACCACTCCACTGGTGCTCCCCTTCATGCCACGTCCTACCATAGGACTGGTGCGCCATCTGGGCGTGTGGATGGAGGCAGGCGGATATGCGTCAGCAGTAATGGAGTGCCGTATAATGGACAACGTGACGAAGCGAATCGCCTCTCTCAGAGCCCACCCTACTACCCTCACTGGCAGGGTTGTTCTTGCCAACTCTATGCTCCTATCCAAAGTCTGGTTCGGAGCCCACGCCATCCCCTTCTCACCAAGCTTCTTCAAATCCCTGTATGCTTTGCTGCAAGGATGGCTTTGGTCAGGCCGCCCTCCACCAGTACGTCTAGAGGTCATGTTTGGCCCTCATCATCAAGGTGCCATGGGCCTGCTTGACTTCAAAGCCCATGCTACCAAGATTCTGGGCACCTGGATTGCGGCCGTCACTGCTCCTACACTCCCATCCCAACACTGGTCCCGCGCGGCCCGCTCCAACTTCTCCTGAATCTTGGGCCTCAACAATCCATCAAACACTCACTTCCTGATGAAATACCCCGCATCACACACTTCGGCCACAGTTCCTCACGGGACTAAAACCCACTACAAACGAATCCTACTCTCCATGCGAAGCGCAGAGTGGAGAATTTGTATTAGCGGACATACAACCCGAAGAGGCCGCCCCTCTCCTCTGTTCACACAAGAGGTACAGGGGCTACCCATCCATGATGGCGTGATCCCCATTCGACCCCAAGTCCTATTCAGGGTGGACTACCTGGACATGATGTACATCCCCTATTCCACTGAGACCCAAAAGACTATCTGGAAATATGCACACCATCCTCTGTTGCAGCCTCAAGTCCGCTCCCATGTGTGGCGCTGCCTGAGGCGGGTGTATCATACAGCTGAGCGCTCTAATGCTTTAAACTCATCCTGTGTCGTGTGTGGCCAGTATGGAACGCTGTTTCACCGCCTGGAGAAGTGCCCCACCTCTAAAGTGATATGGCGCGAAGTTCAACGTCTGCTAGGCCAGGATCAAACACATCCCTTCAGTCTGTCAAGAGATATGTTTGCTTCATCAATGGCCTCCCTCCTTCCACCCTCCCTCCATGCTCTGGTGGTTGCAATCGCCATGTGGACTATCCACACGATTGTCTTGGATGCCATCGCTGGATCCATCCCCACCCTCCCAGAAGCTGTCCACAGATTCCGGTCTCATTTGGTGGACCACTTTCAAGCATGGATGTTTGGATATCTCCCACCGCGTCGCTGACAGCTGGTCTCCTCCTGGTTCCCAGTCTGGTTCATCAAATCAGACCCCTTCCTCCACACGTGCTCAATAGTGGCTACGGCCCCTTCACACGTTCCCTCCCCCTCCCCATAAGTGGCGTTCCTGCTGGCAACAAGAGATAGCATCGCTTCTCTGGGGTGCCCCCCTGGTACTAAGTTTATCTTTCCTGAGCCATATTCGGAAGTGTCCGTCCCATGGTCAGCCTTCCCCGCAATAAATTTTAAAAATTTTAAAAATTTAAAAAAATGAGTAACTAAACGTTTTAACATCATATTTGTTTAAATCACATCAAAATGAATTATGAATTAGTTTTTTGCTCAGAACTTTTTGAGTATAGACCAGTGTGATCATAAAATCATATTACATATCATAAAGTAAAAGTACCTTATAGATGCTATAACTATATTTAAATACAATGTGGATTTTAAAATAAACGATACTAATATTTTTATTTAACTGAGGCAAGCTGACTAGGGGATGGGCAGTACTGAGTATGTGTGGGAACAAAAAAGGGGGAAGTGAAGGTAGATCAAATTGGGCACCCTGGGGTACTCAGGTTACCTTGTTGCCAGTAGGACTGCCTGGTATGGGGGTTGGTGCGCTACTCCAGGGGGGTTTCCCCCGCTATGGAGCAGGTGTGAAGGAAGGGGTCTGTGTGGAGGAACCAGAGTGGGAACCACGATTCTATGAGCGCCTGTTGCCTTGCCTCATATATCCATAGAGCCAGGCTTGGAAGTGCTCCAATAAGTGGATGTGAACCTATTGATAACCCCATGGATGGTTGGGACTGTGCCCTTGAACTCATCTAAGGCAATGGTGTGGATTGTCCACATTGCAATGGGTATCATTAGGGAGCTGAGGGTAGATAGGATTGGTGATTCAATCTGGAGTGCGAGGAGGCTCTTTGAGATATAAAATTCTTGCTCATTTTGGAGCTTAAGCAAGCGCGCGACTTCCCGCCATATGGCTTTGGTTGGGGGGAATGTTTCTAGGCGGTGGTATAGGGAGCCCTCCCCTCCACATACTGCGCAGGTTGCATGGAGGGAATTGGAGCAGTCCGCCGTCCTATAGGTCCTTCTCAAACAGCGCCAGGCATTGGCTCTTACCCTCTTCTGTAGAAGTGGGTGGTGCTTCATTTTCCACACTGCCTTCTGTGTGGATAAGTCACAGGGAATGTCCAACACATCTAGGTATTCAATTCTAGCAATGGTTGGGGTCGTAGCAAGAATGTCTCTCTGGGGGTGGTTTTCTGGATTTCTTAATTTGAAGTGGGGGCTGGGTCGTCCCCTTCCCTGTATAGTACCCATGTTCTCTATGGTCCATCCCATACGGCGGATGGCTCAGAGGATGCATTTGAATTGAGGGGGGGGTTCCATGTGGGCCTGTTGTGGTAGGGTGTTTATCAAGGTATGATAATAGTCTGGGTGGGCTATGTGGGTTAGTTAATTTGAGCGCCTGTGCAAAGTTAGTCCTCGCTGCCCTGGACCAGTGTTGTTGCGGGAGGTCTGGGGCAAGGACTTCCTTTATCCAGGTACTCAGGATGCGGTTGGCGTGGCTCTCAAAATCTATTAGTCCCATGCCTCCGCTTGAGCGTGGGCCAAAGAGTGTTTCCAACTGTATGGGAGGATGGGATCTGGGCCACAGCCAACCCTGGATGAGCGCGCGGATTGAAGTTATAAGGGTGGGTAGAAGGCTATCGCGTGGGCAGAGTACCATAGTATTGGGAGGATGAGCGAGTTAGCAACTGTAACTCGTCCTGTTAGTCCTGGGGTTCTCCCCTTGAGGGAGG
>JAKSZP010019239.1:0-25835 GCA_022478985.1 Massospora cicadina
GAAACCTAGGTCCAGCCAACCGTGTGACATGGAGTGAGGTGCAACGTACACCGCGGTCAGGAAAATTTTGTGTACATCTTCACAAAATTTTTCCCATAAGGCCATTTTTTGGATGTCCAGATACACACGGACTCCAAATTCCACCAATGAAAGTGGCTGGGAGTGTGGCGTGTTGATGTACTGGTTGCATCATGCTTGCTACGCGAGTATCTCTGGGGAAATTGTGACCGCCAGTTTTTTTAGATTTCTTTCTATTCCACCAGATTCTCCGGGGCGTTTTTGTTTGTTAGAGGCCGCGGGCCTTCCCTGCTCCTCTTGCCTTGCTTGCCCAACTGCTCCCAGACATGGGCGCAGACTAATCTCCTCTATGAGATTATCAAACTAGATTTAGTCTTGAATTGAATAGGTTGCAAAAGTGTTTGCAATGAGAAAGAAAGTTTGAGAGTATCAGCATATAATTGAGCAACAAACTCTGCAGGAGATTCGCCACATCTTAACTTAATACTCATAAAGGCCTGCTTCTGGATTTGCCAAGGTGAGATCACTACCATATTCTTTAATAAGTGCAGCTTTCACCTCAGTCCAAGTGCTGCATCTCATGAGGTGAGGTACCATAATTTCTTGGGTAGATCTACTAAAGTAAGAGGGTAAATATTTAGCTTTTTGTCAATCAGGAGCTTCCTCTATCGCGTTCTTATAAATATATAGAAGTGAAGCAATACTTCCTTCCCTGGGGTGAACTTGTCATTTAAAGAAGGTTTAAACGTAGTTCCCATGGGATCTGAGATAACATTAATGCCTGTTGGGCTAATTTGATTGATTCAGATAGCTCAGATTCAGATGAGGCACAGGATTCTGATCTAAATCAGCTTGTTACCTAAAAAATGGTTTAGATCATCTTGAAGAGCCCCAATTTGGGCAATCAGAGACTCAGTGGATGCTTTTTGTTGAAGTTTGTTATGTATTGTTCCATTTTGACACGATGATTTTGAACTAGGGTTTAGAGCTCATAATTGTCTTGCTCCTACCTAACATTTTTCTTTTTGGTGAGCTTAATCGTCAGTGAGAGAATTGTAAAGATGGTAAGTTATCCAACCCTTCCTTAGTTGCATCAACAGTAAGGTTTGGATCAATAGGCTCTCCAGAGCAAGTTAGCCAACAGCTTTGAGCAATATTTTCAAGGTTTCGTTTGAGAGTAAGAAGGCAGCTTTTCAAGGAAGGATCCTCGGAGGAAAAGGTAAGTTCACAGTTGAACCCGGAGGACCAGGAGGCTCAGGGGGCCCACAAGGACCAGGATGCCCATATCCAGGGGGGCCAGCTGGCCCAGGTGGCCCTTCACTTCCATCCTGACCAGGGGGCCCCATCACTCCTGTGGGACCAGCTGATCCTTGCTCCCCAGGGGCCTGAGGGACCCACAGGGCCAGGGGGCCCTGGAATCTCATGCATGCTTGAGACATTAAACGCTGGTTGGATTGTTGATTCAATCTGGCTTATTCATTCAAAACTTTGTTTGATAAAAGCATTAAGTTGGATGGTGAGGTTGGAAATGGCTTGTTGCAACTGACTCTTGATAATTGTGGTGGTCTCAGTAAATTGGGTAGCTACTTTCTCGCAAAGCAGGATAGCCACTCCCACATCCAGTTGGGAGAGTTTGTTTTGAATAGAGATAAGTTGGGCGCGGTTTTCAAGAATAGCCTCACAGTTATCTCTTATGAATGAAGAAGCTGAGTTGTAGAAATCTAGGAGGTAGTAGTGTAACACTTGTGACAAGGTAAACTGTCACAAGATTTCCTGCTGGTTGATCCCCATCATTTGAACTAAATGGTGAATGGCGGGGTGCACAAACTGTCGCAAATATCGCTCTGTGCAAAATACTCCTACTTTGGAGCCAGATAAGGTGGCAGAATCATATAGAGCTCTCATATTATTTGGAACTGCAGAGGCTTGGTTACAATGGGAATGATTCCGGGGAAAAGGGCACCTAGAAGTAATCGATTAATAGTATCAGCAACACCTGTAGGTTAAAATGATCATTTTGGGGTTCTAGGGCCAGAGTAGAGATATTGAGTGTAGCACGGAAATGCATAAAATTGGGTTCTTTGTTCTCAGGGTTGTGAATTCCATTGGAGGTTACCCATTGGGTGACGCTGTATATTTTGGTAAGTGGCCAAGTAAAGTCTTGGTGATAATCATCCATTGTGAATATATTTATTCACCAGGTAGCTCAGGAGAGTACCTGGCAGGGAGCTCCAATTATTTTGTCAGGATAGGGTAGCTGAGGGCAATAGTTCCTCTGAAGCGTAACAAAATGGATAGGATAAAATGTCCCACAGCAAGTAGACAGTGGGGAGAGCTGGGAATCTAACTGTAGGGGATGGTAACTTGCTATAAGCTTAAGAATAGGTGACAAGGGGCCTATTGTAATAAAACCGGTGAAGCTGATGGCCAGAGAGGAGCTTGCTGAACAGATGCTCTAAAATAAGTAAAAATAAGGACGAATTGAGATAAAACATAACTTTATTTAAGAAAGGGTGCGGATATTTATAGGAGAGGTTTTCCTCTTAATCCTTTCAGGATAGCGACGTCCTCCACCGGTAAGATCTTCAGCATCTGATGTTGATCAGGTAGGGAGTCAACAGCAGTCCTCCTTTTAACAAATCGATTAAGGGGCGCAAAATAAGGCTCCATTAGAGGAAAATTGGAGAGGTATTGAAGTAGGGAAATTTGAATTAGATTGATTGGGAGCAGGTCAAATTCCAACAGCCCTCACCGCTCTAGACCAGTGTTGTTGCGGGAGGTCTGGGGCTAGGACTTCCTTTATACAGGTGCCCAGTATACAGTTGGCGTGGACCTCAAAGTCTATTAGGCCCATGCCTCCACTAAAGCGTGGGCCAAAGAGTGTTTGCATCCGTACAGGTGGCCAGGTCTCAGGACACAGCCAACCCAGGATGAGTGCACAGATTGAGGAGATAAAAGTGTGAGAAAGATATTTCATGTGCGGGGAACCACAGCACCAGGAGGATAAGTGAGTTGGTAACTGTTACTTACCCCATTAGTCCTGGGAATCTTCCGTTAAGGGGGTGATGCAGTTGGACATCCGCTGTAGTAGGTTGTTCTCCATTGTCTCGTTGGCGTACCCCCTGTCACCAGCCATACCCCAAGGTGGCGGACAGGGTTGGCTGAAGGAAGTGATGTGAAGGGAAGGATGAGGGGGTTGTTCCTTCGTGAGGGCTGTGAGGTTTGGGTGTTGTAGCTCAGTTGTTGGTGTACTTGCTTAAGAAAATTAATTCCGATTTCTTTTTTTGAAGATGTGTTGCTCACAATTGAATATTCCTCTAATGTGCGTTCCAGTTGGCGGGCATCCTTATTGTTAGCTATACCAGTTATGCAGTCATCCACAAAGGCTAGTATCCTGACTGGTGACTGGCCTTGTGCGTTTATGCCCATGAGGCGTGAGTCAGCAACGCAAAGGAGTGGATCGAAGCTAAGTTATACAGCAGTGGGTTGAGGGGGTCCCCTTGTTTTCTCCCTCTGCGTGGTGTAATCTTGTTAGTTATAAAGCCAGGGCCGCATACAACCATGGATGCTGATTATTTAAAGAGAATCGCCCAGTTTATGAATCTGGGTGGGAGTTTGAAGGCACTCAGGCATTCCTTCAAGTCTGCCAGCTAAAGCAGTCATATGCCTTCTCCTGGTCTAGGAAACCAGGGCTACAGTTGCTTTGGAATGGCATATGTTAGCTACAGAGCGTAAATTGGTCCAGATTGAACGCCCAGGTATGAACCCAGACTGATTGAGTGAGATGATATTGGAGGTTATTGTGCCTAATCTGGTTGCTAAAATTTCTGTGAGTAGTTTTGTATCAGTGTTAGAGAATGCAATTTGGCGCCATTTGGCCAGGTCTATTCGTCACCCTTTTTGAACAGGGTTATGACATATGAGTCCTGGACTCCAGGCAGGAGGCGTGTCTCCATCAGGCACTGGTTCATTGATGCTAAGAGGAGGGGCGATTTGTTTGAAATATTTTTTGTAAAATTCTTAGGGTATCCCATCAGACCCTGGGAATTTCCTACATATGCACCACAGACTGTGTCGCTAGTTCCTCTGTGTGATTATGTTTAGGGGGTTTTAGTCCAGCGGTGTGCTTTGTATTCCAGCGGTGTGTATGAAATCTTTAATATCTTGGGAGTCCGCTGGGGTGTCATTTATAGTTCAACGTAGTAGTAGTGTACTTCTGTTTTGACCTCTGTTGGGTCAGTTGCCACGGTGTCATCAACTTTGCAGACCTGTGTGCACATGTGCTGGTTGCTGCGGGAGTGGAATTGGTAGAAGAAGTACATTGAGCAGGTTTCACCTTCTTTTATGAAATTACCTTTTCTTGATACTTAGATTTTGCGCTGGTGTTCAAAAATGAGGGCGTTTAGATGGACTGATATTTCCACCCATTTGTTCCCCCAGTTGGGGCTGTAGCTGTACTTTGGAGCATTGAGCTCAAGGGTGGTTCAGTTCTGCTAAGGTGAACCTGATTGTGGCTGTGTTGGAAGTGTAGTCATTTGAGGCGATGTGACGAGTTTTATTTATTATTTCAGTTTGAAATTTTCCCTGGTTTTAATAAGATACAATATGAATGGAGTTGTGAATTCTGGGTTTGTGGCCTTATGTTTGACCCAGTCAGATATTTTTGAAAATTTATGTTTTCTGGGTGTAGCTTCCTCCAGTTTGGCGCCTGTGTGGGAGTTTGGGTTGGTGAAAGATGCTCTGAAATGAGTTAGTGGTTGGAGAAATTGACTTTTTTATTGCGAAGTTAAAGAGGTTCAAGCAGTGGGTTTTTGGTGTGAGTATGTAGCTGATGTGGCTCATTGAGATGAGCGTTCCCTCACAAATGATGGGGCGGGTCATGTTGGTAAGGAGAGGTGACCTGGGGAAGGGTATTGTGTAGGCCTAAGGATGCCTTCATTTCATGGAACTCGATGTGCCCCAGCGGATATCCCATGGGATTAGGCCACCAGTCCGTGTTGAGGTTATCCCAGCAGTTGAAGTCGCCCAGTAGGATGCTATCAGGTGGGAGGGCGAGTGTTGGGATGATTTTAAAAATCTGTTTTCTCTCAGCTGTGGTGCACAATACGTAGATGCTTGCTATCAAAATTGTGTCCTCTTGGTTTATGACCGTTGTAACCAGGATGTGAACATGCAGATAAGAGGAGGAGTTTGTAATTTTTAGTTTTTTTTGCTATTTCTGATTACACCCCACAGTGTGTCATCCATACTGATAGGGATGGTGAGACCCTGGATGACCAGGATCACTCTTCTCCCTGTAGAATGTGGGTTTCTTGGATGTCCAAGATATCTATAGGGGTTTTTGCAGGAAGTCCAGCTTTTATGCTTGGGATGCATGAGCCCTGGAACCCACAATGTTTAGCATCCCTATTGTCACTGGGGTGCCCATGGCGCATCAGGAGTGGTTGGGAGGGCCGCCCAGCACACACCCAACGCCCTTATTGCTAGCCCTGCTTTGTGTTATTGGGACTGTATAATATGTGGCATTATCCAATTACATACCTTGTGTCAATTTCTCACGAAAATTGTGATTTTTAGAATTTGCAGCATATTCTCCTACTTGTGACTCATGGTGGGTTGGTGCGGTGTGCTGATTTGTTTCTGTGGTTTAAGGTGCAAATTTAGAGAATTGGGTCCAACTTTTTCTCCCATAGTGGAGCCAAATTTTTCTTCTAAATTTGCTTGATTGATATCATTTGGTAATTAGTCGCATTGTTGATTAAAAAATCTTTTTGGCATACAGCTTTGATTGGGTGACTCAGATAATTTCCTCCATGTCCTCCTCAGCTTGGGGAAGTCTGTTATAATTGGTTGGTTTGGCTGATTTCCTCAATGTCTTCCTGAATTTTGCTAGGGTCAATGATGGAGGCTGCAAGTGATGCAGCCTTGGATGCTTCCCACTTGTGGGCCTTATGCAGTATTTTGTGTGCTTTGGATGTTACTGGGTCTATGATGAGGTAGTTCCCATCATCTCCCCATTGGAAGGCGTGGTTGGCATCAATCATTTTTCTGAATTCTACTCCATTTTCATCCATGGCGTTGTCACAGAATTCTGGGGCCATGATACCCTCCTTCAAGGGCATGCATGTTCCTTATGCCCCAATGCGGTTCAGTGGTTGCAGATTGGCGGTGTGTGTTATGGTTTGATGAAGAATGGCTCTGACACCTTCCCATATGGGAGGTGAAACTGCACTGCGTGAGGGATTCTTTTGAGGTCTGCAGCCCCAGGGGATAATGTGGATCATGGCGATTGCCTTTCCTATATACAGGTTTGGCATCAATTGAAACGTTGTAATTTGAGTTGTTTGATATCTCTGTAGTGTTTAAGTCCAGCTCAGAGCTCCTCCTCAATTTTCTTGTAGGGGAGGTTGCTTGGAAGTGAGTCAAAGGAGATGAACAAAGTGTTCACTTTGTTCTATCTGGTGCGCATGATGCACACAATTTGTTTGCCCTCAGGCAGGAAAGCTTTGATGCATACTTTTGCAGCGGTTTCTGAATCTTCTTTATTCTCAAAGCACAAATTAACCCAGCTGCATGGGACCGTTTACATGTTAACATACACTGCATAGGGGAAGAGGGAGGCCTGTCCACGTACATTTTCTCCCACAGAGTTGGTGACTCAATCCCTAGGTAGAGTTGGAGCCCATGCTCTTCCTTTGAAAGGGGTTGGTTATATTAAATTTCCTCATACTGGTTGTGTTTTATGGTAAACTACACAAACCCAGGTAGTGCCTCAGTTTGTGATTTTTTGGTGTCCATGTTTCCTGGTCCCCTATACGGCGTTTCTTGCCCTTTGGCACACCGTTTTGTTTATTGCCTGTTACAGCTTTCCCTGAGCTTTATTTTTTTCTGTTAAATACGCCCATCTCTCCTGTGTGATTATCAAAAATTGTTGTTTATATTAACTTGTAGTTACTGATGTTATCATTACATGAAGAAAAAACCATTCCACCTAATTTATTGTATAAAAGATGTAAACAAACGAGGCCCTATTTAAAATTTATCCCACCTGGATACCAATTTCGCGCCATACATTGTGCGTCATTATCTATTTGTTATCCCAATATCATATTAAATTAGATAAATAAATTAGCTTCCAATTTAATTTGAGATGAGTTATATCTTTATATTTTTGTAATTAACATATACTATAATTAATAAACTGATTTTCTTATTAAATAACTCTACACTATCAGGAGCTTTTCTTTCTTGTAACAATCACTTTAGTTACTATGATTTGATTCAAACAGCAAATTTGGATAATCACACACAGGAAAGATGGGCGACTTTAATAACAAAAAATAATACAACATGGGCGAGCGTTGCATTGAGTAGTGCACTTAACGGTGCAACTAAGGGCAAGAAACACCCTGGAGGGGGACCAGGAACCCAAGCTGTAAAAAAATTGCAAACTCAGACACTGTCTGGGTTTATGGTATTCACTGTAAAGCATGCGCAATATATGTACATTCAATTCAATCAACATTTGTCAAAGGTGGAACAAGGGATCATACTCTTCCTTGGGGATGAGTCACTGACCCTGTGGGAGAAAACATGTGAGGCATAGCCCTCACTTTTCCCTCACGCGGTGTACATAGCCACCAACAACATGGGCCATGGCTGGATTAATATTGGTTTTGAAACAGCCGATGAAGCCGATGCCAAAGCAAAAATCTGCGTGGAAATTGCCCTCCCTGAGGGCAAAAAAATTGTGTGCACCGCACGCACTAGATGGAACAAAGTGAAAACTTTGTTTATCTTCTTTGACTCGCTCCCCACCAACCTTCCTCATAAGGTAATTGAGGAGGAGCTCTGCAAAGGTCTTGTGGCCTATGGAGAAATCCAACAACTCAAATTACAGCGATTTTGCTTAATGCCCGACCTGTGCATGGGCAAAGCTATCGCTGTAGTCAACCCCTTCCCAGAAGTGGAAGAGGATTTATCCAGAATTCTCCGCAAAGCAGAATTTCACTTCGCAGATGGGGGCCAGTCAGCTGCATTTTGAGTTACACCAGAACATGCACCACCCATTTGCAACCACTGTGGCTCACTGGGCCACAAGGAACATGCATGCCCTGTGAAAGAGGGCTTAATGGAAAATGATTTTTGTGAAGAAGCTATGGACGAAGATAATGAAAACTTCGCCAAAATGACTGATGGCCACCACCCATTCTGCTGGGGTGAAGATGGACTATACTCCATCGTGGACCCAGTTACAAGTAAACAGCGTAAAGCAGCACAAAAATCCCACAAGAGAGCAGTGGCTGAAGTGGCGGCACACGCGGAGTCCGCTATAAACCATGGAAAAATTTGGGAGGATATTTCGGATATTCACTAAACCAGCCAATCAGAACAATATGCCAAGGTCGAAAATTTTCACAGTAACCTGACTGAGCCACAAAGCGTCATCAGTCATGCACATACTGAGGAACAATGCAACTGCAATTTGGGTGAAAATGCGGTGCACAGTGCAACAAAGTTGAACCTCAAAAATATAAAATCTAATGAACAACCCGCATCAAATCAACATGAGACCTGTGCAGGAAAAGTTGACGCAAATGCAAAAAACCGCAATTCCCTTGAATCATTAGGTCAGATCAAGGGAATCAACAATGGCAGTGAAAAAGTTGGAGTACAGACGCGGAGCATGACTAAAATGAACCACAGTGGGATAGGGCCAGAGGGTCCTCCCAACCGCTCCTGAGGCGCCGCAGGCACCTCAGTGTCAATAGGGATGTTAAACATTGGAGGAGCCAGGGCTCATATGTCCCAAGTTAAAAAGCTGGCATTCCTGCAAAAACCTCTTGTAGACATCTTGGCCATCCAAGAACCCCACTGCCTACAAGGGGAAGAAGAATCCTGGTCAACCAGGGTCACACCATCACAATCAGTATGGACGTCTCACTTAGGGGTGATAGTTCAAAACAACAAAAATTTAAAATTACAAATTCATCATCACACTTGCACGGTTGAGTCCTGGTAGCAACAATCACATACCAAGATGAAATAATTTTATTAGCATGTATCTACGCACCGTGCACTGCAACTGAGAGAAAACAACTTTTTGAAAAAATTTCTACTCTCACCCTCCCACCAGATATCATCATGTTAGGCGATTTCAACTGCTGGGATAACCCCAATACAGATTGATGGCCTAATCCCAAGGGATACCCACCTGTACACATTGAATATCGCACAATGAAGGCATCTCTTGGCTTACAGGATGCTCTTCCCCCCAATTCACCAATCCTTCCCCACATGATGAGACCCAACATATGTGAGGGACTGCTCATATTGATGAGTCATATTGACCATATCCTCATCCCACAATCCCACCACTCAAGAATCTCCAAATTCATAACAAAAAAGGTCAATTTTTCTGACCACCAATTAGTTACGGTGCAGTTAGCGCCAACCCAATCCCACACACAGGTGTCGCCTTGGAGAAAGCTTCACCCAGAAAATATAAGATTGCCTGAGATATCTGACTGGGTTGAAAACAAGGCTACAAACCCAGAATTCACAGCCCCATTCACTTCGGATCCCATTGGATTATGGGAAAATTTCAAAAAAGATTCAATCAACAAAACCTGACATATTGCATCATGCAAGTACACCGCGAACATGGCCACAATCAAGCATACCTTGGTGGAACTAGTCCATCTGGAAATAAATACTCCAAGATCTGGCTATAGCCCCAACAGGGATGCAAATGGGCAGAAATTTCAGCTTGACTTAACAATCTTATCTTCGAACACCAACACAAAATCAAAGTATCAAACAAAGGTAAGTTCATAAAGGAAGGCGAAACCTGTTTGACATACTTTTTCCACCAATTCCACTCCTGAGGAAACCAGCCCACATGCACGCAGGTCCACAAGACCAACGACACTGTGGCAACTGACCCTGAGGAGGTCAAGGTGGAAGTACACTGCTATTATACTGAATTATATCACAATATGCCAACAGATCTACTAAAATTAAAGAATTTATTCAAACTGCCGAGATACAAAGTACACCACCAAATTACAATATACTATCCCTTATTACATGGGAGGAGATTTGGGAAACAATTCGTGGTGCACCACGTAGGAAATGCCCAGGGCCTGATGGGATACCCTACGAATTTTACAAAAAATATTTTCAACAAATTGCCCCCTCCTATTGGCATCAATGAAACAGAGTTTGTTGGAAACACGCCTATTACCAGGAGGCCATGAATCCTACGTTATAACCTTGTATAAAAAGGGTGACAAGTTGGACCTGGCCAACTGGCACCCAATTGCACTCTCCAACACTGACATAAAAATTCTAACAAAAATTTTAGCAGCTAGATTAGGCGCAATTTCATCTGACGTCTTATCACCCAACTAGTTTGGGTTTATACCAGGGCGTTCAATCTGGAACAACATACACCCTGTTGCAAACATTTTCCAATCCAAAGCAACTGGTTCCCTGGTCTTCTTGGATCAGGAAAAGGCGTATGAACGTGTTAGCAGGACAACCTAAAAGAATGCCTACATGCCTTCAATCTCCCACCAAGGTTCATAAAATGGGCGATGCTCCTAACAGAATCTGCAACCATGGCTGTATGTGGCCCTGGATTCCTAACAAACAATATCAAACCACACAGAGGGCTCAAACAAGGGGATCCCCTCAGCCCACTGCTATACAAAATCAGCTTTGACCTGCTCCTCCGAGTAACTGACTCACGTCTCATGAGGATAACCGCACAAGGACAACCAACAGTCAAGATACTGGCCTTTGCAGATGACTGCGTAGCAGGTATAGCGAACAATGAAGATGCCTGACAGCTGGAACACACTCTAGAGGAATACTCCAAGGTGAGCAATGCATCGCTCAACAAAAGGAAGGCAGAAATCATTTTCTTAGGCAATTCCAAAAACAATTGGGCCACAACATCAGAACCTCACACCAACACATGAAGAAAAAACCCAATCATTTTACCCTTTGCAACACCTCCCACCATCACTCCTGTCCGACACCTTGGAATTTGGCTAGAATCAGGGGGACATGCTAACGAGACAATGTAAAGTAACCTATTACAACGGGTATCCAAACGCGTCGCTTCCCTCAAGGGAAGAACCCCAGGATTAACAGGGCGAGTTTCAGTTGCTAACTCGCTCATCCTCCCAATACTATGGTACCTGACCCATGCGATCGCCTTCTCACCTACCTTTATAACATTAATCCGCGCACTTATCCAGGGCTGGTTGTGGCCCGGCTCTCACCCTCCTATATTAATGGAAACACTATTTGGCCCACGCTCAAGCGGAGGCATGGGACTAATAGATTTTGAGAGCCATGCCAATCACATCCTAGGTACCTGGATAAAGGAAATCCTTGCTCCAGACCTCCTGCAACAACATTGGTCCAGAGCAGCAAGGACTAACTTTTCACAGGCGCTTAAATTAACCAACCCACTTAGTCCACCCAGACTACTTTCATGCCTTGCCAAGCACCCTACTGCAACAGGTCCGCATGGAACCTCCCCTCATTTCAAACATATCCTCCAAACTATCCGCCATATGGGATGGACCATAGAGAACATGAGTACTATACAGGGAAGGGGACGACCCAGCCCCCAATTCAAATTAAGAAACCCAGAAAAACACACCAGAGGGATATGCTCGCAACAACCCCAAGCATAGCTAGGATAGAATACCTATATATGCTGGACATTCCCTATGATTTAACCTCACAGAAAGTAATGTGGAAAATGACACACCACCCACTCTTACAGCCAAGGATAAGAGCAAATGCCTCGCTGTTTGAGAAGGACCTATAGGATGGCGGACCGCTCCAACTCCCCCACTAAACATGTGCAGTATGTGGATGGGAGGGATCCTTACATTACCGCCTAGAAACATGCCCCCCAACCAAAGCTATATGGCAGGAAGTCGCACGCCTGCTCAAGATTCAAAACGAATAGGAATTCTCGATATCAAAAAGTATCTTCGCGCTCCAGATTGAGTCACCAATCCCATCTACCCTCCGCTCCCTAATAATACCCATTGCAATGTGGACAATACACACAATTGCATTAGATGCGTTCAAGGGCATGGTCCCAACCATTCATGGGATTATTAACATATTCCATGTCCACTTACTAGAGCACTTCCAAGCCTGGCTCTATGGATATTTGAGACCAAGACAAAAAGCGTTCATAGAATCATGGTTCCCACTCTGGTTCCTCCACACAGACCCTTTCCTTCACACCTGCTCCATAGCAGGAGAACCCCCTCGAAATAGTGCACCAACCCCCCATACCTGGCAGTCCATCTGGCAACAGGGGTAACTTGAGTACCCTGGGGTGCCCAATTTTTATATTTGTTAGTTGTCTCTCTTAGTTTCACATATATTTGGTAATGTCCATCCCCTGGTCGGCTTACCTCAGTTAAATAAAATAACTCTACACTATCATTATATATTCAGAATTAAAAGTTTCTCTGATAGCCCTTAACGTTCAATTAAGTAAAAATCAATATTTTACAGTAAGTTATTCCACTCCACTATCACCAAAAAGCTCAATTAAAATTTAGTCAACTTTGTTTGTAATAAGTACGCTTTTTTGTTACTAAAGATGACAATCTTGTAGCCTCAAAAGGACCAATCTTTATCTTCAAGCCTATGTTTTTGTCAATTGATACTATAAGAAATCTAAGATTTGAGATAAAGAGCTATTTCTTTGAAGGCTACCATATTATTAGTCTTGGTAGCTTGCAGCTATCTTTCTATAAATAAATTTTTCTGAGTAATAAAATGCTTGTATATTTATATTACTTAGTTGTGTTTTGATACCAAGCGTACTTTTTTTATTTAAAATTGTGTAATATTCTAGGCTGGGTAATACATGCTTTCATTCCAGATGATATTCACTTTGCAAGGCAAGATTTTTCCCAATTATCAAGGATACTATGTTATTAGTTGTAGTTTTACTATATCTTCTATTTAGTGAGGTCTCAAGCATATGTGGATGGGTCTTTTACCGTTATTATTATGGGTTTTCTCAAAGGATTTATAATTCCACTTAAACTAAACATTTGGGGTCTAGCTCTTCCTTATCTTAATTAATATCTAGCTAACTCTTTCATTAGCTTTCCTGATATACCCTTCAAGATCTTTCTGTGGGTTTACATAGTGTTGAGGAACTTTCATAGAAAACAATGATGATCCCTGTCTTTAAATAAGGCTATGGAGTACTATAGACCATTCCGTTATATTACCTAATGTTTCTAGACTAGAGCACTTCAAGATTGTAGACTTTTATTCCAGGTCAACTATGATAAAAGAAAGCCAGACTCTCTATTTGGTATTTCAGTAAGATTATGTCTAAGTATTTTTACTATTAAAATTTCTTATTACTAACTTAATATAAGTTTTTCTACAAAAGCCTGTATCTGAAAATTTTATCTAATAGTATATTCATGGCCAATTTAGCAGTTTCAGGAGCTGCCTATCTGATAGTGATGAAATATAACTTAATATGGAGTTGCAACCATAAAGAGTCTTTAATGGGGCATTTTAATGATGTGGTGATAACTAACCCTATAAAGCATTATGGCACCAGGTGTTACTCATTTCATCTTGAAGGTTTTAATGGGCTAATGTTCATTTATCAGAAGAGATTTATATTGTCCCTTTCCACCGCTTTATTATTAGTGGTATGGTAAGGGTAAGTAAAAGCTTAGAAGATTGCATCAAAAAGAGCTGTTTCCATTGAAATACGAGCTTTTTGCCATTATCTAACTGTAAACATTTTGGCTACCATGACTTGTGAAAACCTTCTTAAGTTAAAAGATGGCGGTAACTTAGGCTGTTGCAAAGACTATTATCAAAATTATACTTATTAAAGGTGGATGCCTTGTCTTGTGGGAGAAGATCAGCATGTATGAGCACGTGGAACTTGACTCAAGATATTTAAATGATTCATCAAGTCCTAAAATAAATCTCAATCCCACGTCGTCAGGTTTTATTTAAAGTTGAAAATTACTTGAATTATTCTGAATTAGTCTAATAAGCATTTCTCTATTGTTTTAAAATACTTTATCTAATTATTAGGCCACATTTACACAACTCCATCAACTATGGCCCAAATCTCCTAATGTCTTTATCAGCTGTTCGTTCTGTAATCTATCAAGTTGGATTTCTAACCTGGACTATTGGAAAAGCTCCTACTCAAAGTTAATACCGATTTAACAGATGCTATGAAACTATTACCAGGAGTCAAGAAGCTCAGCTGACCTTCCAGGTGGGATACAATGATGGACAACAACCTGGGAATCAGAAATGAATAATGAAATACGCCTTGCAATTCCCAGTAATCAGGACTTCCTTTTACTTACAACGTTAGTATAAATAGTACTGTCTTATTTCTAGATAAAGTACTTTTTGCAGCAGAATATTAGTTATCAAATTTTATCTAAGTTCTAAATTAACTTTAATGTACAAAGTCTCATCCATCTCTGAGTCTAATAAAGCCCCTGTCCACTTGGCTGACTGTGATGGAGGAAGCCTCTTACATTCAGCTACTATGTTGGTATCACCATTGCTAGAACCTGTGAGAGCATCAGGTGGAAACCCAAAAACAATTTTGTTATCTATGACCCATTTTAAAAGCGATTCACATAGAGGATAATGTAGCAATGGATATACTGCAGTTGGTAATTCCCAAAATAACATTATACTAACATTACCAAAGGTTATATAGTCTTATCACTTGATGTTGGTATACTAAGTTGGAATCTTTATGTTTGGCACATAAGACGGGAGCCAGGGACGTATTGGACTGATAATTAATATATCCTTAATGACTTTAATCCTCCAGCCATTGATAGGTCCTTTTTAGCGCCATAACCAAAGGTAGAGTGCGCCTCCATTCATGGTATAAGTTTGATCTGAATGACATGCATATGGTAACCATGAAGTTTTACTTCTTTGTATAGTAATCCTACTTTTAAATGGGTTTAATTAGTCATCTGTTTTAACCTGATTGTGTTTTGCATGATTCTATGTTCATTGTCTTTAATCTTCCAATAAACTCAGAGATATGGCTTCTTCAAGATAAATAAAGCCAGTAACAGTTATTAAGACAATCTGTAATCACTTTGATAAATAGTCTAATTTTGATAAATAATTAGATAAGTATAACTTTTTACTTTTTAGTGCCCTCCAGGCGAAAATTTCATTGTGAATTTTTATTTGGTGCAAATTTTCAATATAGGTAAGGTCAGTCACAAAAATTTAGAATTAAACATGCAGGAAGGGACATTAATGCGTTTAAGACAAGGTACTTCCAAACACTCTAGCTCCATGATGCTGTAATTTCCTCCAGATTTTTATAGGGCTTTACTGAATTGTTAGATTTAATCTTTTACTCCAACCAGTGGACGGACATTATTAAAACGGGAAAGACCAAAAACGAACCAAACCAAACATGACCATCCGCCCAAAATGAGTAGTTAGATGCACAAAATGAGGAAACAACCAACCAGGAGGTACAGCGGCGAACCTCTTAACCTATCATGGTGGAAGGGGTAAGGGGGATCATGGGGCTTATCTGCGGTTTCCTCATCGTCATACAGAGCACAGTCCAAGGCATAGAGCAAGGGCGTGGGTTTATCAGCTATATGTGGGGCGAGTTCACAGAGAATTAGTTGTTTGATTTGTTTTCAGCATAAATCGCACCCAACTAAATGGACAAGCATTTTTCCTTTTGAATGCAGATGGCAGGAAGTTGGGAGAATAAAGTTGAGCTATCATGAGTAGCTATTGGTTTGTATTACCAAGCGGAAATCACTTTCTGAATGGCATCTGAGGCATATTTCAGAGGCTGAATAATGGCCTTTTTGCTCTGTGGTGTCTAGTTTGGGGTGAGAATGGGAGGGGAGACCTTTGTCAAGCATTATCGCTGTGTGGGAAATAGTATTGTGGATTAAATGCATGTCAGGTTGGGCAACTGCTGCCACAGCTAAATGATGTTAGGTGCATAACAAATCGTCAATTGGTCATGGGACATAAAAGCACTGAGGTATCTCAATAGGATTTGTAACAGGATAAAAACTTTCATATTGACTTCAGAATCTTCAATCACATTACCCATTTCATCAGTTTCATCCAATGTGGTCCATGGGTTCATGTCATAAAAATCCTTGTTTTCCACAAAAGGGGTGGCTGAGGCTGGAAAATGGGCTAGGCACTGGATAAACCTGTACAAGCTGATTCATGATTTGTGAGAGCATTAATAGCACTGGGATTAGGAGGGGCCTGATTGGCTGCTGTGGGTGTGGGAGCGACAGTTTTTGGAGGAGGGGGTAATTGCACCCCATTTCAAGAGGGCTGCGGGGCAGTCAGCAGATGGGGAACTAGTGGCCAAGTCTGCTGATGTGGTGCAAGCAGCAAGTTAGGGGCAGCTACGCTTTGAGTGACGAAATCAAATCAGGAAGAACAAATGGTTCACCTCCCTTGACATGGGCCCAGAAAGGGTGGTCAGGAGCATATGTAACGAAGGCGTAAGGGGAAAGCTTCGCAATGTTAGAAAAGTTATGGCTGACCATGGAGAATACCCTAGGCCCAGAGTGGCGTGTGGCTCCATTGGGGACCAAAAATTGAAGGATGGGTCAGCGCCATAGGCTTCCAAACCTTCCATCAGCTCCTGATGGAGCACTGCAGGGGGATGGTAAGTGGGCAACCCAGCAAACTGAACCACCAACATAATGTCAGTGTGGAGCCAGGTGCGCGTTGTGGGAATTGGGGTGTTTATGTAAAACTAGAGACACAGTTACTAAAGTGGCAGCATCTTCACACATAAGACCTAGATTAAAATCCTCTATAAAACAGAATATTGATGAACCCAGTGGGTTGTATCACCACCTGTGCCATTTTTGATAATGGCTTTGTCTGCATATTGGAACAACTTCCCATATTTGACCCAAAGGCCAAAACACATGTGAGAGCAGGTGAGTATGAGAGGGCATCAGGGCACTATCTGGGATTATGCAAGGTGGATGGAGAGATCCTTGGGTGGAATGAACTGACCTAAGGATTTGTTATGACTGGATGAACCAGTCCAAGCGCATTTTCATCAGATGTAAAATGCTGGGTGGAGTTTTGCCGCTGCCCCACATGAGAGCAGCAGGCGGTGGGGCCATGAACATCAGTGGGTCGATGTCACAGCTAATTGGATTGTAATCAGTTTTTAAACTAAATTTAAAATACACTTGAAAGTGGGTTCAAGTGGAAAGAATGTTTTGGTTTTAATGACTCACTCAATAGAATTATTGATTTGATTGTAGATTACATAGAATAAATATCCTTGGCTGCAACATTGCTTGCATAATGAGCATATATTTAAAAATTTAAAATTTAGAGATTTTTCAATTATGTTGCCCAGGAGGCGTAAATTACTGGTTCAAAGCATTAAATTCCCAAAGCAAATGGGGCGATAAAAAAAAAAAAAGTAAAAACCTCAAACCAAAAACTTTTCTTTCTCGTTGCAAACACTTTTGCAACCCATTCAGTTCAAGACTAAATCTAGTTTGATAATCTCATAGAGGGGATTAGTCTGCGCCCATGTCTGGGAGCAGTTGGGAAAGCAAGGCAAGAGGAGCAGGCGGAAGGCCCACGGCCTCTAACATTTGAAAATGCCCCAGAGAATCTGGCGGAATAGAAAAAAATCTAAAAACCGGCGGTCACAATTTCCCCAGAGATACTCGCGTGGCAAGCACGATGCAACCAGTACATTAACATGCCACATTCCCAGCCACTTTCATTGGTGGAATTTGGAGTCCGTGTGTATCTGGACATCCAAAAAATGGCCTTATGGGAAAAATTTTGTGAAGATGTACACAAAATTTTCCCGACCGCGGTGTATGTTGCACCTCACTCCATGTCACGCGGTTGGCTAGACCTAGGTTTCAAAAGCAAAATAGCAGCAGACGAGGCTGCAGCGGTGCGCATAGTGGTTGACCTCCCCAAAGGGCAATGGGTCGTCGAAACTAAATGCACCAGATGGACAAAATCAAACCAAATTTTCCTCACGTTTGACTTTTTGCCTACTACGGTAAAACGTGACATTTTGGAGCAACGCCTGAAAGATGGTCTCGCCATATATGGCGAAATACAATCTTTCAAAATGCAACGTTTCACGCTGATGCCACACCTGTGCACCGGTAAAGCCATCGCAGTTCTGACCCCAACTGAGGAGATCGTGAAGGACCTAACCCAGATCCTGCACCCCACCTTTATTGACATCGCAGGGCACACCACCCACCCATTCTGTGTAACCGTGGACAGCCCCCCCATTTGCACCCACTGTGATGCGTCTGGCCATAAGGCGCACGCATGCCCCATCAAAGAGGGCGTCACATTCCAAGAGCACCCCTCAGCGGCCATGGCCAGTGGAGAGGCGCACTACGAACCAACCACAAGCAACAAGGAGGCTTTCCCGTGGGGAGCACAAGGCTGCTACCTATTGGTAAAGCCCATCTCCCCGCAGGAGCAGAAGAAGGCCAAGCAGGCCCATAGGGCTGCGGCCAAGGAAGCGGCCAAGGCCACCACTGCCATCCCACACTCACAACGCCAGGAGGACATGGAGACCTTCGCGGCGGAAGCAACTCAGGAATCCATTACCCAATCAGATTGTGAGGCCCATGCTGAATGGGCCACTCAATCTGAGGATCTTATGGGAGATTCAATCTCACCCAATCGCTGCACCCAAGCCCTGGTTGAAACTGACTTGGGACCTATCCCAACCAAAAAATTTTTTTTTGCCCCACTCGACGGTGCACCAAACTTATCTGCACCGCAAAAAATTCATCTGACGTCGGGAAAACAAAAAGTGAAGGCCAAAGCCAACGTGAATCTTTCCACAAAAATTAACAAAAACCCCAATAGCGTTGCTGCTAATACCCGCGCTGCTGTGAAAGCCTGTGGGGACCTGGAAGAGGCTGGTGGGCCTGGGGGCCCACCCCCTCACACCTAAGGTGCAATGGGGGAAACCTTCACTCTAGGGACGCTGAATATCGCCAGGCTCAAGGCCTCCCCATCCCGGGCTAGGAAACTGAGTTATTTACAAAACAATTTACCCGTAGATATCCTGGCCATCCAGGAGTCCCACTGTCCACGAGGTTCCGAGGAAGCTTGGAAAACAATGCTCCTACCATCCCTATCCTTTTGGTAGAAGCACTGTGGGGTGCTAATTCAGAAAAACAATTGTTTCAAATTTACATCTTCAGAAACATTCCTAAATGGCCGAGTGCTCGTTGTCACCTTCTCATGGGCTGATGTTGCACACACAATTGTCAACATTTATGCCCCAAACGGTGCACATGAGCGTGGGAATTTTTCTCATCAGTCAAATCCCTCCCGATACCCCTGATTCTTTCCTAATTGGTGACATGAACTGTTGGCTAACCTCACCAATGGACCGGTGGCCGCCCTCACCCCACGCCCCACAGGGTCACGAAGAAAGACGCGTTCTAAAAGCCACCCTTGGGTTAATGGATGCGCTGCCGCAACATGCCCCACTGCTTAAAAACATGACGCGTCCCCACGTCCACAACGGCCAATTTGGTCCATGACCCACATCGACCTTATTCTAGTGCTGGCGAAATTCCAACCCCACATCTCCCACTTCAAAACACCGAAAATGGAATTCTCCGACCACCGACTGGTTTCAATAACATACCACTTACCCATCACAGTTGCAAAGGCCCCACATTGGTGCAAAACCGCCCCCCAGAGCTTGCATCGCCAGGATTTTCACATGGGTGGAAGAGGCAACTTTGGCAAAATCATTTGTTGCACCGTTTTGTGCGGACCCCATTTCCACATGGGCAACTTTCAAAGAAGACACCATCCACCACTATCGCCATCTCTCATCCAGACGTTCATGAGCCACATCAGCAGTTATATCGCGCGCGCTGGCAGAATCAGCCCACTTGGAGTCCAACATTCAGGCCTCAGGATATAGCCCTGCATGGGGCCAGAAGTTGGCAGAGGCAGCCTCCCACCTCAATGCACTTGAAAGGCAACACAAACATCGGGTTTGTGTCCAATACAGGGCCACACGCATCACTAAAGGTGACAAGTGCACCGCACACTTCTTTAAAAAAAATTTTGCACCATGCCAGAGCGTGGCCTGCTCACAGGTGCGAAGATCGGATATTCTATTGTGGAAACACTGGCTGAAGTGGCAATCAAAATGCAAAGATATTACTTCGAGTTATACCAAGCCAAACCAATTAAGCTGGCCAAAATGGCGGAATTTCTCAACCGAGCTCATATCTGCACCATTTTCCAATACCCAGAAATAATGAATTAATCCTCCAAACGAATTATGGACAGCCATTCATGGTGTGCCAAACCAAAAATGCCCAGGCCCAGATGGCATTCCATATGAGTTCTACAAAAAATATTTTAAATATATATCCCCATTGCTGCTAGCCTCACTCAACCAAAGCCTGTTGGAAACGCGCCTCCTACTGGGAGGACATGAGGCCTTTATGGTCACACTCTTCAAGAAAGGGGATAGGCTAGACTTAGCCAACTGGTGCCCCATTTCTGTAACAAACACAGACATCAAAATTTTAACAAAAAAATGGCTAACCATTTAGGGACTGTAGCATCTGCCACCATCTCCCCAGAACAATTTGGTTTCATCCCCGGAAGGTCAATTTGGGATAACGTGCACTCTGTGGCTAATGTGTGTCAGTCCACAGCCTCTGGGGCACTTGTATTCATGGACCAAAAAAAGGCCTATGATAGAGTAAACTGGGAATACCTAAAGGCCTGCCTCCATCAATTCCGCCTACCCCCCGCTTCATAAACTGGGTGATGCTGCTCACGGAATCTGCAACAATGGCAGTGCACGGCCCAGGTTTCCTAACAGAAGTAGTCCGTCCTCAATGGGGCCTGCAACAAGGGGACCCCCTGAGCCCACTCTTATACAACTTCAGCCTTGACCCACTACTGCGAAATGTGAATGCCCAACTCACTGGGGTCCATGTGCCAGGCAAACCCCAGTCAAGATGATGGCATTTGCAGATGATTGTGTGGTGGGGGTGTTTAATAACAAAGATGCATGCGCGCTTGAAGCCCTCATCCAGGAATATTCCCGGGTAAGCAACGTGGCACTGAACGCCTCCAAAACTGAAATCATCCTCCTTGGTCAGTTTCAGAACTGCTGGGCCCCAGCAAGTAGTTCCCAACCCGGCCCATCTGCTCACCCACGTCCACGCCTTACTAACTCAAAACACACCGCTCCACTGGTGCTCCCCTTTGTGCCTCACCTACCATAGGACCGGTACGCCATCTGGGCGTGTGGTTGGAGGCAGGTGGATACGCGTCAGCAGTAATGGAGTGCCATATACTGGACAACGTGATGAAGCGAATCGCCTCTCTCAGAGCCCACCCTACTACCCTCACTGGCAGGGTTGTTCTTGCCAACTCTATGCTCCTATCCAAAGTCTGGTTTGGAGCCCACGCCATCCCCTTCTCCTCAAGCTTCTTCAAATCCCTGTATGCTTTGCTACAAGGTTGGCTTTGGTTAGGTCGCCCTCCACCAGTACGGCTAGAGGTCATGTTTGGCCCTCATCATCATGGTGGCATGGGCCTACTTGACTTCAAAGCCCATGCCGCCAAGATCCTGGTCACTGGATTGCGGCCGTCACTGCTCCTACACTCCCATCCCAACACTGGTCCCGCGCAGCCCGCTCCAACTTCTCCCAAGCCTTGGGCCTCAACAATCCATCAAACCCCCACTCCCTGATGAAATACCTCGCATCACACACATCAGCCACAGGCCCTCACGGGACCAAACCCACTACAAACGAATCCTACTCTCCATGCGAAGCGCAGAGTGGAGAATTCGTATTAGTGGACATACAACCCGAAGAGGCCGCCCCTCTCCTCAGTTCACACAAGAGGTACAGGGGCTACCCATCCATGATGGCGTGATCCCCATTCGACCCCAAGTCCTATCCAGGGTGGACTACCTGGACATGATGGACATCCCTTATTCCACTGAGACCCAAAAGACTATCTGGAAATACGCACACCATCCTCTGTTGCAGCCTCAAGTCCGCTCCCATGTGTGGCGCTGCCTGAGGCGGGTGTATCGTACAGCTGACCGCTCTAATGCTTTACACTCATCCTGTGTCATGTGTGGCCAGTATGGAACGCTGTTTCACCGCCTGGAGAAGTGCCCCACCTCTAAAGTAATATGGCGCGAAGTCCAACGTCTGCTAGGCCAGGATCAAACACATCCCTTCAGTCTGTCAAGAGATATATTTGCTTCATCAATGGCCTCCCCCTCCCACCCTCCCTCCGTGCTCTGGTGGTTGCAATCGCCATGTGGACTATCCACACGATTGTCTTGGATGCCATCGATGGATCCATCCCCACCCTCCCTGAAGCTGTCCACAGATTCCGGTCTCATTTGGTGGATCACTTTCAAGCGTGGATGTTTGGATATCTCCCACCGCGTCGCTGACAGCTGGTCTCCTCCTGGTTCCCAGTCTGGTTCACTAAATCAGACCCCTTCCTCCACACGTGCTCAATAGTGGCTACGTCCCCTACACACGTTCCCTCCCCCTTCCTATAAGTGGCGTTCCCGCTGGCAACAAGAGATAGCATCGCTTCTCTGTTTTCCTCCCCTGGTACTAAGTTTTGTCTCGTCTGAGTCATATTCGGAAGTGTCCATCCCATGGTCGGCCTTCCCCACAATAAACGCAAAGTAAAAACCTCAAACCAGGAAGGAATTGATACCTATAAGCCACCATGGCAGAGGGGGATGGAGGGTCAGGCAGCTCTATTACAGGCTTATTGTTCATGAAAGCATCAAAACGGTGGTAGTAGCGGACAAAAGCTGAGAGCCAGGGCGTTGGGTTTTCAGCATGGTGGGGTTGAAGGTTTGCAAAATATTGTTTAATACCTCAAGATCATCCTGGAAGGCAGCCTCAACCAATTCCGCTACATGATATTCAGCTTGAAGGTGGGCATCCAGGATTTGAGTCAAACTGGCTATATTCTGCTGGGTGATTTTAGATGATATGTTGAATGCTGCTAGTTTCCCAATATGCAGGGCAGCGTCAGTGGCTTCATTGACCAACTTGGTGATTTTCTTCTGTGCGACTTTGGGTAAATCAGGGGAGAAGTCAATTGTGCTTAGCCCTTCATGGAATTGATCAAGAGATTGGGTCAATGCTTTCTGGAGGTGGAGATGATGGAGTGAGGCCACCACTGCTATGGCAAGCTGGTGGTCACTTTGGTATGGGATGGCTTTGGGTTTAAGAGCAAAGCGTTTGGGTGAGAGGGTTTTTCAAAATCAGAATTAAAAAGATTTAAACTATTCATAATCATCTAAGTTGAGAGGTTCACCTGATTTCTTATTTGTGACAATTTTATCTGATTAATCAACCTCGTACAATAGGTCCCAAGGATTTTGGTTCACAAGAATAGTGGAGGCTGAATTTGGGTGAATGGAAGTAGTCAAATGGGTGAATGCTTGGATGCTAATGGTGGTCAAAGCCTAACTTAAATTGTCTGGAATGAATTTGGGTGGGTGAATGTGGTCATATGATTAGGTGGGAGCAGCTTTCCCACTCTGGGCCCATGAGCTTACGTGGGGATGGGAGGGTGCAGCAAAACACCTCATTCAGACGTTGCTGACATGTTCAGAAGCCACATTAGAGGAAGTGGCTTGGGAGCAGGATTTTTTAATATGGTCAAACCCAAAACAGAGGGGGAAAATTTGGCAACCATAATCAACATAAGTCAATAAGAAATACTCTGGGTGACGTTGCGTAGCAAGAAGGGGTGTTTTAGTGAGCTATGACTTGGTGGTGTGGAATTATTGTGGCAGTGGTATGAGGGGCAGCAAGGCGCTCCGCACCAGAGGGAACAGTAAAAATGAAGTTGGTTGAGTGCCATAATCCAAAAGCCCCGCCATTGACTGTTCATACAAAATTGGGGTGGGAGATGGGAAGGGAGGTACGCAAATGACACCACCAGTGTGTTGTCTGAAGGGAGGTGAGTATGGGTAGTTGATTGGGAGTGTTTATGTAAATTAGGGAAATTGAAGCCGCTGCTACAGAGTCCTCCCTCATCTGGAAGACCATGTCAAAATATATTTTAAAAGGGCGTAAAATTGATAAATCCATCTGGTGCAAAGACAGTGGAAGCTAGTTCAATTATTGCTTTGTCAGCATTTGGTAATAAATGCCCATAGTTGACAAGGAGGCAAAATCAAATATTGAAATAATGAAGGGCGAGATGGTGAAAACTTTTCTCTCTCGTTGAAAACATTTTTGCAACATATTCAATTCAAGTCTAGGTATGTTTGACAATCTCATCAAGGAGATTCGTGCACCAAATGTCAGGTAGCAGTTGGGCGAGCAAAGTTGAGGGCACAGGTGCAGGCCCCACACCAACCAAGCTTTGAAAAACGCCCTGGCAAAACAGAGGTATAGGTAAAATTAGTAGTAAAAAACTGGCAGTTAGCACTTCCCCAGAAATTTTGGCCTGGCAAGTGCGCTGCAACCAGTTCATCAATACGCTGCACTCCCAACCACTATCGTCAGTGGAGCACAGGGTGCATGTCTTCCTGAATATACAACAAACAGGGCTTTGGGAGAAGCTTTGTGGAGATGTACACACAAATTTCCCAAGTGCAGTTTAAGTCACACCGCACTCCATGCCTCGCAGTTGGTGGATCTTGGATTTGAAAACAAAAATGTGGCAGACCAAGATGCAAAAGTGCAGATGGTGGTGGACCTCCCGGATGGTCAATGATTAGCTGACACAAAGCGCACTTGATGGACTAAATCCATCCAAAGTTTTTTTACCTTCAACATCCTACCTACAAAAATTAAATGCCTCGTGATGGAGCACCAACTGAAGGCTGGTCCAACAAGATATGGGGAAATCCAATCCTTTGAGATGCAGCGCTTTACGCTCATTCCAGACAGGTGCATGGGCAAAGCAATTGCTTTTCTCACCCCATCTGTGGGGTAGCGGAAAATTTGACCCAAATCCCTCACACTGCTTTTGCAGAAATTTCTGGGCAGAATCCCGCCCATCTCAGGTCAGCGTGGATAGCGCGCCTCCTATCTGCACCTTCTGTGAACCTTTTTGCCACAAGTCCCATACCTACCCTGCCCAGGAGGGCATTACTCAAACCGAAATAATCCTAGAAGCAATGTGCAGTGCAGATGCCCACTATGAACCAGCAATAGACACCAATGCAGCCTTCCCATGGGGCGCGCCTGGGTGCTACATTCAAGTGAAACCTGTGTCCCCGCAGAAGCGTAAGAAGACCAAGCAGGCCTGCAAAATGGCGTCCAAGGTGGCAGCCATGACCACGTCCGTGATCCCACCCAAACCCAGGAGAACATTGAGTCATTTGCTGCAAAAGTGGCTTGCAAATCCCTCCACCAATCATATTGTGCCACCCAAGCTGATGACCCAATGGGTGAGTCAGATTCACCCGCCTAATGCCACCAAGCCTCAATTGAAACCAAGCCACCCACCAATCTACCTTCTGAAATCTTGTCAACAGGCGATGGTGCACTGCAAGTGCACACCACACAAAAAACAAAACAATCCAAGGGGGGAAATAAACAAAAGGCAAAAGCCAAAGTCAACCCCACTGCTAGAGCTACCCATAATGAACCTTACTCTGGAGCACAGAATACCCGCGCTGCCTCACAGCGATGTGCAAAAAAAGAGAAGGCTGAAGGGCATGAGTGTTCTTCCCA
>JAKSZP010019240.1:0-25763 GCA_022478985.1 Massospora cicadina
TTTGGGCTTATAACCCCAGCACTTTTCAGTTGGTAGCCTCTTTTGCTCCTTCGTTTCCCTTCATGGGATTTGGATTTCAGACTGGATTAGACTTGAAGCTTCTATTTGGGGCATTGAACGCTGCTCTCAAAACCTTCAGGTTGTCTACCATTTGCGAGGTAGTTATCTCTGTCGCAAATAAGACATCATTTGATGCAAATTGTGATAGGGCTGAAAGGGCCACTTGCAAAGCGATTCTAGCATCAAAGTCATCTAACACTTTTGCTCTGGCCAGGATCTGCGCCTCCTGGTAAAATTGATTCATGAAGCTAGCAAAAGACTTGTCTTTATGGGATTTAATTCCCATAAATTCTTGCTTGCGTTTCAACATGTGGGTTGGACTCCCAAACTCCTTCATTATGGCCGCCTTTCCCTTGGCATACGACCAGCTGTCCCCCTCCAGGTGAGGTAACACTAGGTTCTGACAGTCAGTGTCCAGACAGTTCATGACTGTCAATGCTTTTTGACGATCCTTGTATCCATTCATAGTCATGTCAAACAGTCAGAAAAACACTGGGGCGTTATCCTGATGGAATGTTGGCAATTTCAGCATTGCTCTAAATTCCTTGGAGTCATTTCAGGCCGATTCTCTTGGTTCAACTACTCAGCTAACTTGGGGAGTGACTTTGAGAGTCATCTTCAAAATAACAAAAAAGGTGGGTGGCATCTTTCTTAGGGTATTTGACTTCCCAAGTATCATGTAAGGACTTCTCTTTTTGGCATCGCTGGCCATCTTGGGCTCACAAGAACATCTGTGATCTTTCAAGTCCTCCACTTCTTTGGTCAATTTCTCAATATCTGCACCGAAATTTCTTAAATGAACGTGATCCACTTCTCACTCCATTTTCAGGAATAGGACCTCTTTTCAAGGTCTCCTTCTTTCTTCTTGAATGAGTTTACTTTGCCAAGTAACACACTCTCAAAATTGGCTACATTTTCTACTCCTTCCTCCACCTTGGTGACTTATTCTTTCAAGGCCGCAAACTCTCAATGGTCCGCTGAGTTTAAGGAATTCTGATTCACAGTGGCGATCTCAGTCCACAGCTTGCGCATTTCTTCTTTATATGACATTATAATAGATTCTTTACTCAACTACCCCTGTAGTGAGCACCAACTTGAAAAATTTAATTCTAGTGGTTGATTATCAGCCATCAACCCAGTAACCTTTTTACTGCACAGGTTTGATTTCATCATGCACTTTGTCACGTTGTATAGAATGTATTAATTGATAATAGTATGGAGACTATTATCTGTAGTTGAGATTGAACTATTATTGAGGCCAATGCTTTGGCCAGTACTTCCAGTTAAATAATTTGTAAGTTGTACTCGTAGGGATTTTTTCCCTATATATTTGTCCACCCAATCTTCATTAAGATACCCCAGTGACAGTCTCTCTTGGTCTAACATGCAGTCAGCAGCTATCCCTGATTGGTTTCTTCATCTCTAGGTCCTCACTCGGATCTTTACTCTTCTCTCTGAGAGACTTCCAATTATTGCCTTCTGCAATATTATCCTTGATATGGAATGACACAATAGAAGCTGATAGTCTAACTACACACCAAATTGATAATATAACTGAAGCTAATAATGCTTTTATAGATAATATTAATGTCAGTAATAATAATCTTTTATTATAGTAAATCCTAGGGAATTATATAGTAGTGGATCGGCTGTCTAACCCTTGGTTGACACCTCTTCGATGAAATGGCAGCCATTGCCATTGAATCACCCTTCCTCATCTTAGCAGCAATGGTCTTCCCCATCCTGGCTAGGATTCCATCATTGGACATTCTCAAGACCTCAAATGGAAAGAGTCAGAAAACGTGTCCCTAACGTTTTCCTCTTGATCCAAGAAAACCAACCATAATTGGCTAGTGACCTGCTTAGGTAATGGGACTTATTACCCATTAAGGCAGGTCACACACCATCTGATCAATTTCTAGGTGCAGGTGGCATCACTCGCCTTGCAACTTGCTACTCATTCCCAATCAGTTGGTGATGAAACCCAACCAATCCCAATCAGTACACCTGATAGTTAATCACTATCAGATGCCCCTATTTTGTCGGCTACTCTGCCTAATGAGATCTTAGGTATTCATCCAGATCAATCCCCAATTGATATGGCCAGGTGAATATCCCAAAATCCCCCAAACGTAGTTCCTCCAAAACTCAGGCCAACTGATTTCCAATTCACTTCACCCTGGGGAATTTTCCCCTAGCGACACCAGGTAATCTAGCAGGCTGGGAATATGGGCAAAAATCCCAACACCATAATATTCTGACTCCTCAGTGGAATCAAGAAAGCTCTTCCGAGGTCCCTCCCAACTTTACCACTAATCTTATTCAAGCCACACCATGGAAACCAGGCCCTGTTATAGGGTTGAAAGGGGTATCAGAAAGTGAAGTTATTTTCTTGCATGGTGATTGGCTCAAATTTATTAAGACATTACCTCATGGGCTTTTCCTACCCACACTTGACCCTCCATTGGCCTCTCCAATAAAGTGAGGCGAGATTTGAGGGCTTCAATAGGTCAAATGACCATATTTCCTTATTTTGCTTGAACCTAATAATGATTTGATACATACGCCCTTCTGCGCCCAAGGTGAGTTTAATTATCAAGCCATAATATTGTATGAGTTTTATTTTTCTTATCCCACGGCACTTAATAAACTATAAAAACTTACAACTTTTTGGTTTTTAGTGTCTATTTATTTTAGTTAATTTAATTGGTTCTAATTTTCTGGTTGTTGGACTTTAGTCTCTAACGCACCAGCGAGCTTAAACCTCCCTAAAATTAACAAGTATCTTAAGATGAGCTGTGTAATTGTCTATCTAGATACTATCAAATCTTTTCAAAAAAAATGTTACGGTCATCTCACTTATATAAAGGAAGTTTTTCAACGTTTTCAGGCGTCTAACATTAATCTGAGGCCCAAGAAATGTACTTTTTTACAGAAGAAACTGGATTTCCTTGGCCACGCCATCTCCCAAGAAGGAATTCACCCCTATAAGATAAGTTCAAAGCCATATATAAGATGCCTAAGCCCCAAACCCTGTGCAATATCCAGGTTTTTCTGGGCATGGTGAAGTATTATCATCAATTCATCCCCATGTTTGCACAAAACTCAGTGAGTCACTCATATGCATATTGGCCAAAACCACCACTTTCCATTGGAGTGAAGAACAAAAGGCCGCGTTTGAGACTTTAAAGAAGTTGCTGTAACAACGGCCCATCCTACGCCACCCATACTATGGTAAACCTTCATTCTGTTTACTGACGCCTCTGACTAAGCCGTTGGAGCCATCCTGGCTCAATTGGATGATCATGGTGTTGATCGCCCGTTTCCTACTTCTGTAAGGTGCTTTCAAAAGCTGAATATAACTACAGTATTATAAAGAAGGAATGTCTTGCTGTCTTGCTCATTATATGGATTACCGCCCCTTCCTATATGAGACTTCCTTAAAAGTGGTTACTGACCGCGCCTCTTTAAAGTGGTTACAAATACAAAGAATCCCACTGGGCTATTGGCTCGTTAGGCCTTGAAGATCCATCCTTATGACATGACAATTGAGCAACAAGCGGAAACTTTCCACGTGAATGTCAAAGGGTTGACTCACTTGCCTGTCCTTCACTTAGATAACAGTGAAGCTGAGAGATAGCATGACCTCCTTATGACCCCCAATTTATGGGAAGATGAGGAAGAACCTGTTAATAAAATGCTAGCTTGGCACTCCTGCAACACCAAGGCGGAGAGCGGGAGGTTATGCAAACAAGCAGTGGCCCATTGGCTGCCCTATCTTAGACCTTCAGATAGAGTACCTTTGATCATGGAGGTTCATTCTATCCTGAGGCATGGCGGAGTAAAAAAAACTTTAAGTGAGTTAAAGAATGGTACTAGAAAGAATTATGGAATTTATTTTTGAAGTTTTGGATGCCTATTTAACTTGTAAAAAGAAATCTAGCTTCAAGACAAAGTATCAAAGCTAACCTACTACGCCTTAACAACCCTTCCACAGGATAAGCCTAGACGTAGTTAGCCCTGTACCTCAGACCACCGGTGGTAATTGGTACATACTAGTAGAACTTAATCACTTTTCCAAATAGATAAAGATGTGGCTCTTCCAGCTCAAACTGCCAAAGTTACCGTCACTATCCTTCATCAGTGTTTTTTACTCACCATGATTGACCCCAGGTTCTACTCTTTGAAAATGGAAAAACTTTACCTCAAGAGTGGTCAAAATCCTAGCTACCTCTATGAGAGCGCAACAACACTTTTCCTTCCATTATAGCCCTTCTATGAATGGTATCATAGAAAGAGAAATTGAAACCTTGGTCTCTATATTATGAAAAATGGACACTCAGACCATCTCAACTGGTATCAATTCTTTCCTAGTGCCCTCATGGCCTATCATACCAGTTACCATTATATTTAAAAAAAAGTCTCCTTTCCATGTGTTATATGGTTGATAACCTGGGGTGTCAGCTTTATTAGTTAAATATGTTGTCTCTGCTAGGATTGATAATCCTGACAAGGCCATGAGGAAGTTGACCCAGCACATCATCAAGCTACAATCTGATGCTATGACTAGTTTAGAAAAAAACTGTCACTAAAGAGGATCAAGACCTAATGAGCTCAGGCCACCTCTTCTCTCTTTTCAAGTGTCAGATTTGGTACCTTACTATGGCAACTGCATTACTCCCAGAAGTGAAAAGCTCCGGTCCACATGGGAAGGACTTTTTGTTGTCACTTATAAGAAAAGGGATGAATACTAAATCAAATATACTTGCTTCTTAATTTAACATCAATCGTGTACATAGACGTTTTCTACGCCCCTATTCTCCTCCACCATTCTTCAAGGGAGTAATTTCAGACAATTGAAAGTTTTAATAGGTGATAAGAATATCTTAGGGGAATAATAGGCTAAAAACTCTTATGAGTTTTTAGCCTAACGCTCAGCGGAATTGTACCAGTTAAAGTAATGATATTCCTGATATTCTGTTAAAATAGCTCAGATTTAGTGGATGAGGTTACATTAGACTCTGGCGAAAAAGCCATCTGACCCAGAAGTTCTCCCAATCACCAGCTTGAATTTGGTAAAGTTCCTAAGAGAAAACTACCCCCTTTTATGTACCTGAAAGGGGTTCAGGGGGATGGTAAATATTTTTTCATTAATCACCAACAATACTTCTGGTAACTGGCCAAGAAAAGAGTACTTTCAATATATCTGATTGGGTTAAATTAAATCCTTACCACATGGGTTTGTCATACCTGCAATTGTCCCAACATCCAAAATAATGCCCTAGTGGGGCAAGAAGATTTCAAATTCTCTGATAGGTTCATCGTCATCTACCTAAATTAACTCATCCTCTGCCTATTCTGAATTCTCTTGTCCCTCTCAATTATAGCCCCAATTTACCTTAAATACTAGGAGTTGACACTCTACTATGGGATATCTTTTTACCCAAAATTTTTTATATTAATAAGATTTCTTAAAAAATAAGTTTATTTATGGTTTACTTATCCATTTAACACAAAACAAACACAGTTATTGAGAGTCTGAATACTCCTCTATTAAATTGTTAAGATCCTGGGCCTAAACACTTGCAAGCAAATTAACTTGCCAGGATTCTAAAATTCTTTCCTGTAGGAAATATAACCCTATTCAGCTTATTGGAACTTATCCCTAACTTCTCCTTATCTAATGAGTAAATTATATGCTGCTTACTTTCCAATATTATGTGATTAAACTTGGTTAGTAAATACTGATCTGTTCCTACTTCCAACAGGTTATGCACCAGTCATTCAACATATCTCTTATTTATTTTTATTTTCCTAGCACAATCTAAGGTTCTAATTATTTACCCATTAAAATAATTTTTATTCTAGTACCTTTGATAGAGATCTTTGTAAAATTTGTTCCTCTCTACTGGAAATCCATTCTGCTTTCCAGTTCTCCTCACTTGCCTTAGCCAGTAGGACTTAATGATAAACTATACTTGAGTGACCTCTGAAACTGTTTAAGTTAAGTCCCCAATTAAGTAATCTACTGGAAACTCTTACTTCTTTCTGGCTCTCCCTGCTCTGCATAGGACAGCGGGATTAATTATTTACTCTCTCTGGAAAACTCTGGCCTTTATCTAGTCAAGTTCAAATATTCTTACAGGGACCTCTGAATTAACTTTGATTAAGTCCTCCTCTCTCCTGTCCAACCCAGAACTTTTTGGAGGCTTAACCTTAAGACATTCCAAAATCCTAACAACATCTCAAACTTTTACTTGATTGTTACATGTTCCAAATTGCCTCAAATTTTTTGAGTACATAGTCCATCAACATCTACAATATATCTAAGTAACTGATTTTATTAGGAATTGAAATTAAGTATTTTCTATTCAAATTTTCTGCTGATAAACTTCTGAAAACTTCTTCCAAGTGTTCCAGATGATCTGTAAAAATTTGACTAAGTCCATTAATATTATCTAGGTAGACAAGAATGCAAAACAATTAGAAATTACCTAACATGGCCATATTGCCTGTAAAGTGTAGCTGGCACATCGCAAAGACTTTAGCTTGTGTCAGTTGGTATAAACCTAAGCTGGTAATGATTGGAATATTTATTTTATTTTCTTAGGTAGATCAATTTGCCAGTAATCAGATACATTATTCATTGCTGAAAAAATTGAACCTCTTCTTTACAATATTGAGAATTATCCATTCTCAGTAGCAGATATGAGTCCTTTTTTGTTATTTTATTCAGCCAATGGTATTCAGTTTCAACTTGGTTGAATTCATCTTTCTTTTCTAAAATTAAAATTGGACTTTCCCAAGGGCTCCAAGATGTAACAATTACCCATGTTTTAGTAGTTTAGCAACTTCATCAGCAACTATGTCCCCATTTTCCTGCTTCTAGTTGGTCACATTCAAATTGGCATCTGATCTCCAAAAATTGGCATTGTAACTATACTTTTTGTGCATCCAAGATTATAATCAATTTCTGAAAACTCCCCACAATGTTGTTCAGGTAATTTAAAAACCTGATTTTTCTGTTTATCTTAGATCTCAGTAAGCTTTTGATCAATTATGGCAAATATGCTTTAGATTTTGGGTCATCTGGTATTTTCATCTTGTTCAGCTGGCCAAAATTATGGAAGGATAAAAGTTATTAATTAAGAGTTAAGTGAGCATACGCCATTACTTGATTCTTTTCTATCTATGTCAGCCTTACCAATAGGTTAGCAACCAGTATCTGAATTTCACCATGACCAGTGATAAATTCCCTGGCGCAACCTATGGTTCAATTCTTCCTTTCTGACATGAAGTGTGGACTTTGGCATACAGATACCTAGTATTTCTAAAATAAGGCCAGTTTCTAATATACACTGCTCTTTGGAGTTAACAAACATTGGCCTTTGTGCCCTTAAAAAATTCCACAATATTTTTCAATTTAATCAGGTGTCTTTGAAAAACATCAACCATCCTGATAATACTTTACTTGTATGATCCCATCTGTATATACCATACTGACAAAAACTGTCTCCTACCTTGGGGTGGATCCCCTTTCCATTTATAAAACAGAAGCTTAGTTTGCCCCAAAATTTGAAAGTATCTCTTATAAAATCACACTAATTCCATACTTTTGCATGAAGTCAGTGCAAATTAGTATATCAAAAATTCTTATAATGTAAAACTTTTGCCTATGGAGTGACAGTTAGAAATCCAAATTGCAGAGGCAAAGCACTATACAATCCCCTAGAAGTAGTAGTTTTTAATACTGAAGTTCTTTAAATCTTATTATGGTCCAGATCAAGTGCAGATCTTAAGTTTTTCACTATTATGTAGAGACAATGTTAGTTGGAGCTCTACTGGCAATGATTGATCAAAAAACACTTAATTTAATAAAATATCTGCATAAGTGCAGTCAAATTATAGAAAACTGTTTACTTTAAAAATTGTGGCATTGTTAGTCAAATTAAGTGTTCATAAAAAGCTGTTTAGATATATCAGAAAATTTCTTTAATGATGATTTTTTGAATCAATATGTTTCATCGTCCTAGGCACATCTATCTGGTTTCATGTGCAGTTGCTTATCTTGGAGCTGCTTTGTGTATGGCTGTGTCATCTCTTCAATTATTTTATGCTCAGTTACTTTGTCTTCAAACAAGCTACCACATGATCCCAATTCATTTAATTATTATGGAAGGTTAGGCATCATCCATAAAAAGGTGACACTGTTAACCGTTTGGTTGTTGTTAAGACTTTAATCAGATGGATTCATCCCATGATATTTGAAATTAAGGGTTCTATTGGTTGGGGTAATATCCAAATAATCACCTTTTTTTAGTACTAGATGGTCCCAACCCGAGGGGGGATTCATCAATGTCCCAAATAATCGTCTTGTTTTGATATTAATATTAATAATAAAGTTACCAATTTGTGCTCCCCATTTGGTTGGGTGAGCTATCTCATAGTGTTAGGTATAATTCTTGATATATTTAAAGTTATTACCAATTTGATATTGGCAACTGAAGCTAAGATTGTCAATAAAATTATTAATATAGATTTATGGCGGATTACCAAATCATCATTGAGTTTTCAGGTTCACTGGTGAATGACGCCAAGGATAATTTAATCAATTTGACTATATGGAATTTACCAGCAAACTAAGCTGAGGATAATCATATTGCCAGCTTGAAATGCTGAGGGTTCTAATAAGAGCAAGCATTGATGATTTGCTGCCTAGGATTCTGAATGCTGGCGACTGATGCCAAAGATATTTGATGATTAATTTGTATAATTTGTATAAGATTAAAAGTTAACTGATTCCAAGAATGGATCAAACTAACATTTACCTTTTAATTGGGTACAAATTCTAAGGAATGGTTGCCAGCGGAATGCTGATGATATGGTTGGGTTTGCTGGCAATAAATTTTAATGATTGTTGATAGGCGGGCATTAGATTTCCAACAAAGTCGCCTAAGTATAAATACCTAAAATTCTCTCTTAATAAGATTTTTTCTCACCTAGCTTGTATAAATGGAAAAGTATACCATTTATGTAAAGGTGGTCTTAAGTCACTAAGGCTAGGTGCTGGGTAAAAGCACCTAGGGGTAGTTGACGCTACCAACCCCAATACCTGGAGCTACAGGGAAGCCTCCTGGGAGCTTGGCCAACCAGCCACCAACAAATGAGGGCTGATGTGGATTAACACTGAGGGGGATGATAAGACTGAGCTTAGAATCACCCAGGACGGGTGTAGGGCTTGCTGTGTGCCTCTCAAATGGTTAATTGCACTAAGGTGAAGTTGTTGGTCTGCTGAGTTGGTGGGTTGCCCTGAGGACCTATAGTGAAAGGTAGCCTATGATGGCGAAACATTAAGGTCCTTAAGTCTTCATACTGTCTGTCCTGGCACATTAATGGAGTTTTCAATATAGTGAATGTAAAACAAAAGCAGTTGTTCTTCTAAATTTGATGTAACTTGAGCACAGGCGGAAATAGAAAGTCTCTAGTCTATTACGCCTGGTCTTTTCCCGCATAGGATACTTAATTATCAGTAGGTAAAACACATTAATATTGACTTTTTAGTTTTGCAGAACTTTTAAACATGACCTTCTCTGCAACACTTAAAAAGGGTGAATCAGTTTTTACATTGGCGGTTTTGGTTTCTAAAAATAAGTACTGTCTTCTATGTTGACTAATACTCTTTTGTTATTGAGGAACATTACCCCATAACTTGTATTTCTGTATTAGCTATTCAATAGTTTTGTTTGTTGTATCAAATTTGATCCTACAGATCTGTATGAAATTTACCATCTGTGCAGTTTTATATCCAAATTTAAGGCTAACATCATAACCTGATGTAGATCTCTATAGGGCCAAATTGCTAATTCCTAAAAAATATGCTCATCAAAATTGTTCAATGCTCTTGCGCCAGTGAGTATCTGGGCTTCTTGGTAAAAGCTATTGGTAAAGATATCAATGGGTGCATCCTTTTTAACTAAATGCTCATATATTATTGTTTCCAGTTGGAAATGTGTTCAGGGCTGACAAATTCACCCATAATGGAATTCTTTGCCTCCATATAAGCCCACTCTTCAGTGGATGATCTGGGTAGGACGAGATTTTGACTTTCTGTATTCAGACAGTTAATCATGATAATAGCTTTTTTATGGGCTCCATGTCCTACTTTGATCATCTCAAAAATAATCTTAAATGTAGGAACTGTGACAAAGTGTAACAATTGGAAACATCCCATATTTCAATCGCCATCTTGCCTAAGGATTGATGGATCAAATGGACACCAAAATTTGTCCTTCAACCCAGTTATTGGAAAATTTGAAGCGAGAAAATATGATACAGGTAGGAGCAGATTCAACCCTGAATTTAGTCGATTTCTTTATTAACAAAAATAACCACGCAAAAAAATTTTAATCCAATAATATAGCACCGCAAGCAACACAAGGGAAAAAACCTGAGTGGATTGAACAATCCTATAGGTTAAGGTGCCTCCAATTGACACCCAGAGCCCACATTTTTGTTAAGGCACAAAAACTAGGTTCGCCGCTGAATACCAGGTAAGGCTCAGCAAGAGCGGCCCCAAGGCCACTGGAGAATTCCACATGAAGGCAGAAATTGAGGAAAAATTCTGAACTGAGTTCAGAATCACGCGGGCCTGACCTTTTAAGGTTGCTCTTCAGGGGGAGCCCCTCCACACTTTTCTTTGTGCCCCAGGGAGCATGAAGAATAGCTCAGGAGGGGCACAGCCCAACGCTAAGCCCGCATGCACCTCAAAACCTCAAAATGTAATGATTAGTTCAACCTGACTGTTACATCATCCCCTGCTAAGAAGGAGCCCCCCCCACAAGAGGGTGGCTCATAGCTGGAGGCAACCACCACAAGGTCTTCCTCAGTAAATACAGAGCCAGAGCTGGACTGCAAAACCCAGTCCACCCAGTGAGGGGAAACACGCCCAACGTGGAGCTGAGTGGTTATCCCACACATGGTGGGCGGACTGTGGGGTGAGGGGCCCTGCTGGGCCAGGTCCCTCAGTGCCAGCCAGATCCCTGGTGAGGGGGAAGCCCCACCGGGATTTCAGACTGATGATTGCTCAGGTCCAGGGTTGGCCATCAGTCACCAGCTCCCCCCGGTGCTGGTTACTTGACAACCAGGACCTGATGCAACCACTGAGGTCAGGCCAAACTGGGGATCTGGTGGCGTGCTAACAGCACAGTGAATTCAGAATAATGTAATGTTTGGAAACATCCCAGTTTTTGATCGCCATCTTGCCTAAGGATTGGTGAATCAAATGGACACCAAACTTTGTCCTTCAACCCAGTTATTGGAAAATTTGAAGCAAGAAAAGATGACACAGGTAAGAGCGGATTCAACTCTGAATTTAGCCAATTTCCTTATTAATAAAAATAAACATGCAAACAAATTTAAATCCAATAATATGGCATTGTGAGCGACACAAGGAAAAAAATCTGAGTGGATTGAACAATCCTATAGGTTTAGGTGCCTCCAATCGACACCTAGAGCCCACATTTTTGTTAAGGCACAAAAACTAGGTTCACCGCTGGATACCAGGTAAGACTCAGCAAGAGCGGCCCTGAGGCCACTGGAGAATCTCACACAAAGGCAGGAAATGAGGAAAAATTCTGAACTGAGTTCAGAATTTCGCGCGGCCTGACCTTTTAAGGTCGCTCTTCAGGGGAGCCCCTCCACACTTTTCTTTGTGCCACAGGAAGCATATAGAATAGCTCAGGAGGGGCACAGCCCAGCGCCAATCCCGCATGAACCTCAAAATGACATTTTGACTCAAAATTTAGAGATCCAATTTTGAGTCAAAATGTAATAATTGGTTCAACCTGACCGTTACACAAAGTAGTTTATTGCATAGTGTTTCTATTTTAAAAATAAAAAAACTTATCTTGAGGCAATATAAAAATTTATAATCTGGTCAATCCAATTGGTTTGGTCGATCCAGATGTTTTTCATATGGCTGGTTTTAAATTTGGAGAATTTGAGACTGACAAGCACTCTGGAGGAATTTTTCCAGGCTCAAATAGTTTAAATTTTTATATTAATTTGAATAACTCAAACTTTTTGGTTTTGGTTCACCTATCTCAAGGTGGGATCAATGGGACTATCCTCACCTTGGAATTCCTACCCTGATGACACTGAAACAAAGCGCAAACTTTTTATTTTAACTTACTTTTAGGTTTCTTTTTTTATTTTGCGTCAGTCCTTGAGACTGTCTTTAAGGTACTGTCCAACATTTTGGAGCTTTGTTTTTATTAGAGCCATGCAGTAAAATTTCTTGATAACCAAGTGGTCCAAAAAAGTTGGATTGAATCTGCACCTTGGCCTGTAGCATGAACCAGGTACTGTGCCCTGATGAATCCCCAGGTAGCAGAGGTCAGGTCAGCTTTAGGTTTTAATACAGAGGCCCAGTGGTGATGATGGGACATGGTGTTAGGTAGACTCTAACAGTGGTAAAGGATGGTTGGACTGGTTCATTGCTATAACTCAGCTAGTTGATCCAGACTAATGGGTATAAGCAAATTTGGAGATGTTGTAAGCACATTTGCCCTTTTTGGATGGAGGAAACTTTCCAATTTAGGGTTATGTCGCTAGAGGATGAATTTTGGGATTCCCTTCCATTACAGGAACATCTTTTTTTTGGAACTTCAGAAACTTTGGAGTTAGCAAAATTTCCACATTTTCAAGGAACTGTTGCTATTGTTTCCCATCTTTCTGGAGACATTGGCATAGGATGGAGGGCGTCATTCTGGATAAGTTGTTAATAAATCAAGCGCATTTTGTAGTCTTCCATGGCTGGACTAAATATGGGTATCATTACCAGATGAGGAACTGTCTATAAATAGTTCAGTTTCATCTTCTAAATTTGCTTAACAACGGCATATAATTCCTTCCAAATTTGATATGCAATCTGTAATTGTCTCCTCCCGTCTCTTACAGTTCAACCTCCATACCTACAATCTTTGAATTTTACACCACATTTCATATAACACTTATGTCATTTGACAAATTTTGGTAGCATTTTTTTCTAAGGATTATACTAATATTACAGCTTAATATTTCATTTTGAGCATGCCTGAACCATCTTTTGTCATTGTGATTTTCATAAAATTGATTCTCTCCATTAAAATTTACACTTGCTTAATAGATATGGACTACAAAATCTGGGCTTATAGTCTATTTAATTTAGCCCCAAAGATCCTTAATTTCAGCCTAATTCAGAGTTTTCATATTGCTGACAGAAAGTTGCAATTTTATGATATTTTTTTATCATTGCTGTGTTGCTTATCAAGATGATGTATCACATCATTATGTTGTACCAGAGTAAGTGGCGCATCTGCCCCTTTCATATTGAATAATTCAGCAACCTTCCAGTTGACTTCCTTATGATTAAGTCCTAATCATAATTCACTAAAAAGTGTGTCCAATTTGATCTAATGGTGCTTCAATAGTGACACTTATTTGGTGTTTATCTTGGTGGCTAATCCTTGAATTTTTTAGCTTGTATGATACTTTGTGATGCTGAATCAAGACCTCAGAGAATCAGATAAAAACTAGTCTCAAGCTGAGAAAACAAATTGAGATATATAATGCTATTTTTTGAGAATAGAAAAACAAATTTGCAATCATGTTTGTTGTTTGTTTTGTAAAAGTCTCATATTGCAAGTGGTTGGCTGTACATAATTGACAAAATAATACTTAGGCTGTTCTGCATTGTGCAAAACTGGTTAAAGCAAAAGGTGACATAGTTTTAATTGTTTGAACTATTTTCCTCTTTTTTCCTGGGTTTTAGGTGTAAAAAGGCTGGAGAATTTTTTGATAATATCATTGGTCAGCAACTGGGATTCTTGCATCAGTTGTTCTCACATATATTTTATTCTCTCCTAGATTCTCTCCATGTAATTTTCATAAATTGTGACAGCAGACTCTACCTGATGTACTCCAAGTTTACCTTTTTGGGGTCCTCAAACTCACCTGCCTCAAATTGGTTATTACCCAATTGCTAAAAAGTTATCCACATATACAGCTGTCTTCTTACTGTAATATACCTTTGGCTCAGAATCCCCTTTTAGTGAGCACTACTTATTGAAACTTGGTAGATACACAGTTTTACATGGGATTTATTTATATTAAAATTTGAGGTGTGTTGACCTTGGGACAAGTATACCACACCAAGAGTTTTTCTATCCAGTACAGGTATTGAACTCAAAACCTGCACTTGTCATGGAAATGGCTGATAAGAATTAGACTGGGCTCCCAGTCAGGGTGTGTGAGCACCCAGCGGAGAGCCCAGAATGCCAAGGGTATATCGGACTATGCGACTAGAAGAAGGGGGGATCCAGTGGGGATGTGAGGAAAGCAAATGTTTATAAACATACCAAAGGCCCCAAGGCAAACCAGATGATTGCAATGGGGCAACTGCGAGTCTTGCAGGGGCAACCCCCAAGGGTGGGAGAGACAGGGAGGATGATGACTCCTCCAGGGTTCACGTTTGCTGGCCTTTGGTTACTAGCAAGTGAGCCTGTGCACCAGGGAGGGGCGGCACTGGGCCCACCGCGTGGGCATGGGTGCCGTCAGAGGAGAAAATGGACCCACGATGAGCGTTAGGGGTAAGCCCCCCTTGGGCAGGGTGCTCCAGAGCCCCCAGGTGGGTGGGATTAGTGGCGGACAAGCCAGGTGTGGGGGCCAAACTTGTGGGCATCAGGGCAGGGGCGCCCTGAGGCTGCTCCAATGGGGGAGTGGTCTCAGGAATCCCAATGGCGAATTGAACGGATGGGTTTGCATTAGATGGGTATGCAAAAATGGATGGAGAATTGACTCCATCATTGAGAATGAGGCAGTTTGCCATGGATACAATCCACCACCACATGGTGGGGTCAAGCGACTGGATGACCCATTTGGTGATCATTGGGAGGATTATTTGGGCAGCGGCACATTTTGCCAGAATGATCAGCAGAATTTTGAAGGAAAGCAAACAGGCGGAGTCTGCAACAAGGCGTTTGGGGTATTTGGCTTTATTTTAGCGCAAAGCTTGGGAAGAATAGATAATGAACTGACAACTGCCCATCAACAGGGCAGTTGTCTTAAGTATTGGGAAAATTGCATAATGGGGATGCTGGGGTATTGGGTGGTTGGGGATTGGCGATGGGGTTTGGTTGGCTGGTGGGTGGGGGGTGGATGCATGCCCAAAATCTTGGCAAAAATCAAAAAAAACTTTTGCAGATTTTCCCAAATTTTTGGAGCCAGACCAGGTCGATGGTACCAATCTGGGCCTTGACCATTCGAGTTGGGCAGCTCACATGGTTCAGATTTCCCAGATTCATCCCAGGGGGCTGTGGCCTTAGTGCTCAGTTGTCCACAACCTGGTCTGAACTCTCGATTTGATTGTCTACATGATCCAAACTTCCCAGATTTGTTCTGGGGGGTAGGAACAACTGGTCTGAGTCACTTGTAGCCTGGTTCAAAACCTGAATTGAGTTCCAATCTGATTTTTGAACCCAACCAGTCTGGACCAGCTCCATTAGCCCAGAACTTGCAGACTGGGCTCCAATACTCGTGCTGGATGTTTCTTCAAAATTTTTGTAAGTTTCCCCTGGTGAGTGAGGGGTCCCAGGGGCCCTGCCCATGGCCCCTGGCCTGCATAATCTCCTGGCAGGTCCCCTCTATTAATTTTACCAGAGTTGGGGAGGGGGAGGGGAGAGATCTGTATATCTCTAGGCATAAGGGCAGTCACCCGGCGCTCATCAACCATGTGCGCCAGGTTGCTCAACTGTGACAGGGGGTCCACTTGGGCCTTTGGCCCCTTTTGGTCCAAAAGGGATGCTGCTCCCTATCCAGTTGTAGGGGCTGGTCCCCAAGACTTACACTACCCTTTCCTTTTTTGACAGGGAGGAGGCCCCCACCTGGGGCATGGACCAGAGCATAGTTCTTGTGCCTCTCTGGGAGCTTTATGACCAGGATAACTGCAATCTTTTGGGGGGACGGGGGGCTGCTGGGTGGGAGTTGTGGAATTCTTCTATCAGGTCCTTGCAATCTGTGCAGTCTCGTGCACTCACCCAGCTGTTCTCATATGAGGGGTATCCTTTCCAGGCAACCAGGTATTGAACAGATCTGCGGGACCTCCGGGAAGCCAGGATAGCCTCCACCTCCACTTCCTGGGATTCCCCAATGAGGATTGGATCTGGTGATGTTGGCCTTTCCCCTTTGAAGGGGGTCAGGAGGGAGGTGTGGAAGACGTTATGCTGCTTCCAGTGAGCGGGCAGCTTCAAATGATAGGCTCCATTGCCTAAGTCCTTCTCCACCTCAAAGGGGCCAAAGCATTTGGCTGCGAGTTTCTGGGTGGGGGCTTTTAAAGGAAGATTGCGGGTATCAGCATAACAAGGGAGCCAACTTCAATCTCATGTCCAAGGAGGCGCTTCCAGTTGGCAAACTTTTTGTAATCCATGATGGACTTTGTCAAATGTTCATGAACCAGGTTGTGTGTCTTGCGGAGTGCACACACATGGTCTTCAGCTGCAGGGACTGCTGAGGAGAGCTGGGGTCCAATTTGGAAGGAGGGGTTGTAATCCAGGGTGACCTCAAAGGGGGAGAGGTTGGTTGAGAAGTGAAGTGAATTGTTATATGCAAACTGTGCAAGGGGTAGATCTTTGGCCCAAGTGTCCTGTGAGGCTGTCGCATAACAGTGCAGGTACTGCTCCAGTACCTGGTTCACCCGCTCAGTCTGCCCATCGGACTGGGGGTGGTAGACCGTAGATCTGTAGGGCTTGATGCTGAGGAGGGTTAGCAACTCTTCCCAGAACCGGGCGGTGAACTGGGGTCCCCTGTCACTCACTATCTCTTTGGGGAGACCAAACATGGCAAAGACATGGTTGACAAATAAATTTGTGGTCTTCACCGCAGTAATAGAGGAGAGGCAGGGGATGAAGAGCGCGAACTTGGTAAATTGATCAACGACTATCATGATAGCATCTGAGCCGTTAGAGGGGGGGAGCTCCATGATGAAGTCCACTGAGACTGAGGTCCATGGGCCTTCAGCCTGCTGCAGGGGGTGTAGCAACCCCTTCTTCCCAGAGTGATCTGATTTTGCCCAGGTGCAGGTGACACAGCGGGAGATCTAGGCAGGAATGTCCTTTGAGGACCCTGGCCAATTATAAGTTCTCTTTATGAGATCCGCGCACTTCTTTATGCTGGGGTGACCAACGGTCTGGGGGACATGGTGTTCTTTGATAACAAAGTTGCGTAGCAATGGGGGGACCCAAACCCAATCGCAGAACCAGATGGTTCCCTCCCGCAGGGTGTATGGGGCTCTCTTCTGACTTGAGGACTCTAGGTCAGTGTAAAGCTCTAACCCTTTGGGGCAGCAGGTCTGGGCAGCAAGGATGCAGAGGAGGAGCGGGGCGTTAGGGGCAAGATCAGCAAAAGCTACCATTGGAGGGACCAAAAAGAGGATTTGGGAGGGGGGCACTACAGTAGTAAGCTCTAGCAGGTCCTCACCACCATTGGGTGATAGAGATGGGTTCTGGCTGAGAATGTCTGGCAACACATTCAGGGGGCCTTTTATGAACTATATTTAAAATGAAACCCACATAGGTCCTGGTATGTGCGAGTTTGGTGGTGCCCCAACTTCTGGGGTTTGTGGTAGTATAGTAATGCCTTATGGTCAGTTTGAATGGTGATTTTGTGCTGGGCGCCTTGCAGGAGGTATCGCCAGTGAGTGAGTGACCACGCCACTGCTGCTAGCTCCTTGTCATATATTGTCCATGCCTGTTCTGTGGAAGTGAATTTATGGGAGTAGTAGGCCACTGGGTGCTCAACCCCCTCATGCTCCTGTAGCAGCACGGTGCCCACTGCCACCAAAGAGGCGTCGCAGGCTACAATGTAGGGGCAGGAGGTGTCAGCATGCCGCAGGACTGTGGCGGTGAGGAAAACCTCCTTGATAGACTTGAAGGCCTGCTGGCATTCTAGGAACCACATGAAGGGGGTGTTCTTCCCAGTGAGGGGGTGAAGGGGTGCCGCCAGTTGGGCGAGGGCTGGGGAGAATTTTTTTAAGAAGGTGATGGTGCCGAGGAAACTTTGAAGTTGTTTCTGTGTAGTAGGGGTAGGCCAAGACTGGATCACCTCGAGCTTAGAGGGGGGAACAGCATATCCATCCTTCAGGATAAGGGTACCTATGAAGGTCACTTCATCCCGGAAAAATTTGCACTTTGAGGGCTTTACAAAGAGCTCTGCTTTGTGGAGGGATGCCACCACTGCTTCTAGATCCTTGGCGTGTTGCTCTGGGGTAGGGGAGTGAATCAGAATATCATCAATGTTGGCTACAGCGCATGAGAAGCGCAAGTCCCCAAGCACATCATTGATGAGGCGTTGGAAGGTGGATGGAGCGTTCTTCAGTCTGAAGGGCATCACTCTGAATTGAAAAAGACCCAGTGGGTGCGGATAGCTGTGAGCCACTCTTGTCCTCTCGCCACCCTCACCTGGTTGAAGGCGTTCACCAGATCCAATTTTGAGAAGACCTGGGATTTGGCGATGGCTTGTGCGATGGTTTGCTCTAAGGGCAACGGGTAGGGGTCAGGGATGGTGATGTTGTTGAGGTGGCCATAGTCGATTCAAGGGCGCAGGGTGCCATCTGCTTTCTGAGCGAAAACTATGGGGGAGGCGACCAGTGAAGATTTCTTGATAAGCCAGCCCTTCTCTAGCATCTCTTCTAGCCAAGTCCCCAAAGCCTTGTCCTCTTCCTCTGTGTAGGGGTAAGGGGTGCAGTTGATCTTGACTAGGTCAACCATCAGCCGAAATGTTAGGTCATATTTGGAATGTAGGAGGAGCTTGGAAGCCAGCGAAATGTCAAAGATGGACTTATAGGGGGTTAGGAAGGGTGGGAAGTCCAAAGGGAGGTCAATAGGAGTGGGGTCTAGGGGGGAATTAGAGCCGAGGGATGTGTCAAGGGGAAGGTTTTCAACAAGGGAAACTCTCCACTCAACTTGAGGTTTGAGAACAACAAGGAGTTATTAGAAAGATTGATGCGGACCTGCTGTCGCCACCACCAGCCCACCCCCAAGATCACGGGGTAGAGCAAGTCCTGTATGGCTGAAAAATGGTCACTGAACCTAAAGTCGTGGACAGAGAAGTGCAATAGGCGTCAGACGCAGTAAGACTTCATGGGCTCCGATGAGGTGCCCAGGATGATGAGGCTTCTTCCATTGCCAGGTCCAAGGAATGCACCACACTGAGGTCAATAAAGTTGCCTGCCACTCCAGTGTTGAGGAGGGCTTGCACGGTAAATTCACCTGACTCTGAGGGGAAGGAGATAGGGAACAAGAAGTAGGCTTGATCTTCTTTATTGGGGTGGGCAAGAGAGAGGGCAGCCGAGGAGGGAGCATGACCCATCATCAGAAGAGATTGACCAGGAGGCGCCAGGCTGGTCTGGAACTGGGGAGGGGTTTCTGATTCCTCCTTGTCCCAAATGGGTTATCAAGGGTTGATGTGTATGCCCACTCCACTCTCTTTGAGGGGGTCTCTGGGTTAACTGGGGGGTGATAGCGCCAGGGTGGGCAGGTTCTGAGCTCTGGGGGATTGAGGACCCACTCTCCTAATCTGGGGCAAGAGCAGGTGGTACTGCAGTCAGGGACTCTTCTGAGGGGAGGGTACCCAAGGTGGGTACAGAGGGGGCGCAGAGGGCGGCGAGACCTGGGGGGTGCTTCCCTTGGCTGTGACCACTGGCAGGGGGAGGAGGTGGCACGCGGCCCCTCAAGAGCTGCAACAGTGCATGTGGGTGCATGGAAAGGCCTGGCCTCAATTGCATGAGCTACAGAGAATTCAATTTCTAAGGACCTGGGGAGGGGGCCCCAATATGCATGGGCAGCCACAGTGGGGTCCAAGGCAGCTCAGAAGATGGAGATGGCAATTTTGGGGGGGATAGGCACCATGGGGGCCAGGACCGTGAAGGCTTCAATCAGGGAGGGTAGGTCCGTGGCTGTCTATCCTAGTGTGAAGAGATGGAGGAGGTGCGCCAGTCTAGACTCAGGGGCCTGGACCGCTGAAGTGACCAGCGCCAGTAGGGGGGTGGGGTTCCCAGACTTAGCAGCAGAGCGGAGCACTCCCCTGACCCAGCAGCGGGCGTCCCCATCTAGGGCATCAAGGAGAGCTATGCTCTGCTGGGCATCAGAAGGAAGGGGAGATTTTCCCCATTGGCAGTGAAGTGCACCTGAAGTTCCACCAGGACACCCAGGATTTGGTTGGCCACCTCATCAGAAGGGATAGGGGGACTCCCAACCCTATCATGTTGACTGATGGGGTAACACTTGTCGCCAGGGCTCTGCGGGGTAGGTACCAGGTCAACACAAGCTGGCGGCATGCTCAGATGAATGAGGCAGCTAACCAGCAGGAGAAGGCCAGGTCACAGAGAGAGAGTACATTTAGGGTTAGGGTGTAGGCCAACGCTTTGCCAGTGCCAGCAAGGAGGGTGGAGAAAACTTAGGTTATGAGTCAGTTCATTATGTCATGGAAATGGCTGATAAGAATTAGACTGGGCTCCCAGTCAGGGTGTGTGAGCACCCAGCGGAGAGCCCAGAATGCCAAGGGCACATCAGACTATGCGACTAGAAGAAGGGGGATCCAGTGGGGATGTGAAGAAATCAAATGTTTATAAACATACCAAAGGCCCCAAGGCAAACCAGATGATTGCAATGGGGCAACTGCGAGTCTTGCAGGGGCAACCCCCAAGGGTGGGAGAGACAGGGAGGATGATGACTCCTCCAGGGTTCACGGTTGCTGGCCTTTGGTTACTAGCAAGTGAGCCTGTGCACCAGGGAGGGGTGGCACAGGGCCCACTGCATGGGCAGGGGTGCCATCAGAGGGGAAAATGGACCCGTGACAAGTGTTAGGGGTGAGCCCCCCTTGGGTGGGGTGCTCTGGAGCCCCTGGTGGGTGGGATTAGTGGTGGATGATCCAGGTGTGGGGGCCAAACTTGCGGGCATCAGGGTGGGGGCGCCCTGAGGCTGCTCTTATGGGGGAGCAGTCTTGGGAATTCCAATGGTGAATTGAACAGAAGGGTTCACATTAGATGGGTATGCAAAAATGGATGGAGAATTGACTCCATCATCAAGAATGAGGTGGTTTGCTGCAGATACAATCCACCACCACGTGTCAGGGTCAAGCAACTGGATGACCCATTTGGTGATCATTGGGAGGATTATTTGGGTAGCAGCACATTTTGCCAGATCAATTGGCAGAATTTTGAAGGAAAGCAAACAGGCGGAGTCTGAGACAAGGCGTTTGGGGTATTTGGCTTTATTTTAGCACAAAGCATGGGAAGAATAGAGAATGAATTGACAACTGCCCATCGACAGGGCAGTTGCCTTAAGTATTGGACAAATTGCATAGTGGGGATGCTGGGGTATTGGATGGTTGGGGATTGGCGATGGGGTTTGGTTGGCTGGTGGGTGGGGGGTGGATGGATGCCCAAAATCTTGGCAAAAATCAAAAAAACTTTTGCTGATTTTCCCAAATTTTTGGGGCCAGACCAGGTCAATGGTACCAATCTGGGCCTTGACCATTCAAGTCGGGCAGCTCACACAGTTCAGATTTCCCAGATTCATCCCAGGGGGCTGTGGCCTTGGTGCTCAGTTGTCCACAACCTGGTCCAAACTCTCAATTTGATTGTCTACGTGATCTAAACTTCCCAGATCCATTCTGGGGGTAGGGGCAACTGGTCTGAGTCACTTGTGGCCTGGTTCAAAACCTGAATTGAGTTCCAATCTGATTTTTGGACCCAACCAGTCTGGACCAGCTCCATTAGCCCAGAATTTGCAGACCAGGCTCTGATACTCATGCTGGCTGTTTCTTCAAAATTTTGGTAAGTTTCCCCTGGTGAGTGAGGGGTCCCAGGGGCCCGCCCATGGCCCCTGGCCTGCATAATCTCCTGGCAGGTCCCCTCTATTAATTTTACCAGAGTTGGGGAGGGTGGAGGGGAGAGATCTAAATATCTCTAGGTGGAAGGGCAGTCACCCAGCGCTCATCAACCACATGCACCAGGTCGCTCAACTGTGACAGGGGGTCCACTTGGGCCTTTGGCCCCCTTTTGGTCCAAAAGGGATGCTGCTCCCTATCCAGTTGTAGGGGCTGGTCCCCAAGACTTACAGCACTAGTGTGGAAGCAGTTTTACCTTCCAGGCTAATCACCCTATAAAGGATTTAACTAGTTATTAAATAAAATTGCTTCTTGTTTGAGGATAAGAAGTTTTATTTGAACTAGAATTGGTTCAGCTAAAACTAAATAGTAAAATAGATAATTTTCTAAAAAACACTAGTAACAACAATGAAGATGTTCTCTTAGGATATTAAATCATTTACAGATGACATAAGTAAATTTTAGCCACCTATTAAAAATTGTTGGTGTTGTTTTTCTGAAGAAAAATATTACTTTATTCATTGACCTGTAGCAGTCAACATGCTATTGGTCAGATGTTACATCTACACAATTCAATAGTTGCAGTGATTGCTCCTGCAAGTTTAGTAAACTAAATTTATTGGCAACTCAACCCAATACCTTCAGGAAATCTGTTAATCATAATGCTATGATTGATCTCTTGATCAATTTACATAAATGCTAGTTTGGTGCTTCCCATTTGGTAAGCCTAAGAACATCAAAACAAACTTTTTTGTTGGCATCCATACCTGACTAAATAAAGGACTAACTTTGGATCATGTTAGAAACAGAATCTAGTTTAAATCCCAATACCAAAAAACTGTTTATAGTAGATTAATTTTGTATATGATAAGAGAAATATAAGTATTTTATGTTTAAGGTTCTCAACTGCATCTATCAAGCTTAACAGAACCTTGCATCCCTCAGGGCTAAAAGGGGAACCTACCTCAGGTCCATGAAGCTTACTAAAATTACTGATCTAGGGCACACCTTAGATGTGTGATGGGTAGCCGCTGTTCCTCCTTGCAAAACTCACTCCACTACTACCTAAACCTAAGGCCAAAAACATTATCAAACTGAAACTGCAGAGCAATATGTGATAAAGATTAAGCAGCTCTACACTAATTTTAAAAAATGTGTTTAAGTTATAGGGTACACAGTCAAATCCCCATTTAAAACAATTACTTATCCATTAGCATCATTAGTTAAAAATTTGTTACTTGGGATGATCCCAGGTGATAGTGCTTTATATAATGAGTTTTTCACTACCATAAGTTTAAACTAAAATTGTATGCACCAGGTTTTTAATGTCTCACTGAATCTTAAAATTGCAAGATAGATTTGGATGCTCAAAAACCAGGATCAGATAATCAAAACCTTGAGTCAGAAAAATTAATTTTAAAGTAGTTTGTTCAATAATAGCTATCTTCTGTTTCAAGCCATTTGAACTTTACTAAGCCCTGCTCTCCCCAATCTTTAAGTAGAATGCCCAACAGCCTACATCTTGTAGGTTTTTGGTCTATTTTTTACCTAGCTTTATTATAAAATTAAGACCAAAATCCTTATCTTTGCTTAAATTAAATTATTAAATTTCAAGTCCCTCAAAATTTTCAAATAGTAAGCCTTACCCCTTTAGATGATTTTCTGCATATATGCTCTCAAAAATGGGGGCTTATCTAAATCTTTAAACACAAAGATGCATCTAAAAAATGTTGATTATGTATATCTAAAAATAATAATAACATAACCCTTATTTTTGAACACATACATGCTGTCAGAATTTTAACCAGATGGAATCCTCCAATGATTAATTTTTATATGGGATAAAATAGATCAATCCTGGCAGAATGGCTTATCAATTAAATTTCATATGTTTTAATGATTGTATGGTGAGTGCTCCCCAAATTAGGATAAGCCAAATATGTATTCTTCTAAGTTATGAAGTTAGGTTCAAGTGGGGCCAATTGGTGGCCCCAAATTAGTATAAGGATCACTGACAACTAATAGCTGAGGATGATCCATTTATTTATTGTATGTCTGTGGAACCTAACAATTACAAGTATGAGGCATCCAAGGTTGTTTTCAGTGCCTAATACTATATCAACTGTCACCCAAAAGGTAATACCCCAAAGATCAACTAAAAAGTGTCAAAATGTGATGTCAGTGAGATGCTGAGATATTCCAAGTTAAGCGAGTGACCAAAGATATTCTGGTGTATTTCTAAGCAACTTGAAGGTCAAATCCTAATTTGATAATAACTTATATAAGTAATTTATATGGCTCACCAGTGACTCAAGGCTGAGGATGATCCAGAAACTAATTTAGATATTGGAAAGGATGGGGTGAAAGGGTTGATGCCAGGGAAGCGAGAAGTACAGCAGTAGAGAGAGTGGTTGGCTGAAAGGTTCAGCAGAAAGCTTATAGGTCAGTGAGGGGTGCAGTAGCCCATTTGTACATATAAATACCTGGTGCTCCCTTTGAATAAACATCTCCCTTTGCCCAATCCCCCTTTATTTATAAGTTGATGTTTATTATTGTGGGTTGGGGTTTAGGCTGGGGGATACCCAAATGGCGCAGGTGACATGCCAAGGGGTCAGCTGGCGCTGCCAGCCCTGACGCCTAAGGCAAAACAGCAATGGCTGACCAGTCTTTATACTGGTTGGCCTGCCAACTAGAAGAGCTCTCTATTTCCAGAAAAGAAATTTTCCAACACATGCATTTTTAGATTTACATAACCCTTATTTCTTGGATGCATATATGTTTTTTTAAATTTAATTAAGCCTCATTTTTGGATGCATAAATGCAGAAAATCATTTAAAAGGTTAAGGAGGAGCCAACCCCTTTAATATTGAATCAAGTGATCAATACCACCACTGGCTACTGTGTTGGCTTGTACCAGCAAGAGTAGATAGGAAATAAAAGGTCAGCTACTATATATCAAGCATCTAAATACCCTCTCCCTCCTCCTTCACCAACCATTTCCATTTACACCATTTCATCACTCTATCAGTATGCTGATACCTTGTGGCCTAAGACTTTTTTCTGTGTGCTTAAACATTCATGATGGGAACAAGGTTTTTTGACATACCAGTTCCTGATCTTATGATGAAATTTTAGAATAGATGGATTATAGGGTAAAACAGTAATACTTAAAATGAATATAGTTTAATAGTATAATGCTAATTCCTCAAATGTCATGAGCTATCTTGGTGATAAAGCTTGATTAGAAAGACTAAAGCAATGTGATAAACTATACCTATTAATTAGATACAAATTACCTGATACCTTTTCTCAAATTACTTAGACAAATGAAGTTAATCATGATATACTTTAATTCAATGAGTATGCTTAATTCATTTGGTTGAGCTTCATGACAAGTTATCTGATGAATAATCTTTAATTTATTGATCCCAAAAGGGTAATTACAATTATCAAGAATTTACAAGAATCTAATCAATCTAAATCTTATGATCAGACAAACAATCAAGATAAATTGATCTGCCAGTTTACTCTTTTTTATTCTCATTATGTCATTTTGCTTTTAAGTATTTAAGCTCTTAATAAACTTAATGACTTCCTTCAATAAATGTATTTTTATATGAATATTATTATTTTCAGTTTAAAATGTCTCATTACTTAAGGCTAATAATCTTTAGCACTTTTATTTAATCATTTATCAACTTTCAGCTAAAGATTATATCCTAAGGACTCCCTTACAAATTTTCAGTTGTCCCTATGCAGCAAGCTTTTGAAAGATCTGCCTT